>JAGKTI010041781.1:0-10200 GCA_018397915.1 Birgus latro
ATATATATATATATATATCGCTAACGAAGAAGTATTCCGAAATCTCCCAATCCACGTAGAGTACGACCCGGATCCCCAAGGTCACACTTCCCTCCACTTTCAGACGCCACATTGCTACCCACCCCACATCTCTTAAGGATGGGAGAGGATGTCTCCCATTCTTGTTACTTCCGCTCGCAATAGACAGTGAAACAAGGACTAATTTACTCTTGTTCGTAATTATACAGTTGTTGAATATTGAACTCGTGTTCTAACGTTGGGAATATAGTCTCTGCTGAGTTAAAGAATAGTCTGATGTTTGCCATGTTAAAATTAAGTGATCGAAGTCAATAAGTCATCAGATCAGTGCGTGCTAATATCCCCTTCCTGCTTATATTTCACATATAATACGTGTGATCCACTAGGATTTTCGCACGTTTCTGTTCTTTATTTTTAACATTTCCTCTTAACAGTCATCACTGCCTGAGTGACGTTACTATCTATCTATCTATCTATTGCCAGACACCATAATCCCGTAAGGAGTGGCCATTTGACTTTGAGTTTTTTATTTTACGGGGAGGGGCACTAACCCTCCACCAACCCACTTGTTGACACGTAGGGAGCACGTATGGTTTGGTTATATGGTTACCACCCAGCGTTGTAAATGGTTTCTTGGCTTACAGGAAACCATTTGGCTTGTCACTCAATGTAAAGCCACCTGTAAAGGAAGCAAAAGCAGTAAGAAGTGACAGGAAAGATGGGAGAAATCGGAAGAGAGGAGGGCAGGCACAGAAAAAGAATGATAAAGACTTAGGAAGAAGTAGGCAGCACTACTTCAAGTGACGTTACGATTGCTGCATTTTCAACAATTGTGATCCTGGTTGTAACACCTCGGTCTTTTTTGTATTAACCTGTTGTCATTAAAGCAACAGCCTTCTTTACATTCTCTCTACCAGTCAGTTGCTCATATCTCCATGCTGTGAAAAATAAGTAAATAAATAATACGTTTGAGCCCGGGATGTCTTTTTTTTCCCATTTTATTCTTACGATATGATGATTTCATTCAGAATTAATTTGGACGGACTTTTCGAAGTGGAGGGTTTAGGTACAGCATCATTAAACTTTTTCAGTTCGAAAGGCTTTCCTAAGTTGAAGAAATGGTCTGGTAGTAGCAGGAAAAAATGACGTCAGTCGGATTTAAAGAAAAAAAAATTGCTTTTCTTGTCACCTCCACAGCAGTTACAATACATTTTAAAATTTAGGGTTGTGACCGAATTCCTGTGAAACAGAGACCAAGATTATACGATGTAGCATTTGCATAAAGAAAAATAAATAAGCACATTCGGATGATGAATTTCTTGCGACACTTCCTTCTGCAAGTAGTGAAATAAGATATTTACATGGTAAATGTTTAAATGTTATCATAGTAATCCTTAGCTTAGGTTGAACATGACAAGAAACTACATTTAAAGATGGCATCATTATTTCGATTAAATTTCTTTCCATAGTTTTTTTGGGGAAAAAAATGTAACATTGGTAGAATCCGCAGAAAGGGGTGAAAGTGGAAGACTAACAGGAATAACACCAGGAGAAAATAATTTAAGAGCTGTTCACATATATGAGAAGGGCAAGCAAAGGGCGATGCAGACCATAGTAATATAAAATAATGACAAGAGAATTTATGTCTTTCTAAGAGAAATTGTGTCCTTGTTTCGACTCGGCCTCGTGCTACTGTGGGACCATACTTTTCCAATAGGCATTGGCCACGCTAGGCCATTGATTAAGTCATCACATAACGATAAATGTTAGCACGCCATTCCATCGTTTATAGTTACAAATTTCATCACGAGCCTGGTAAAGTATTATAGAAGCATAACTACGGTACAGATTATACTTATGTACTATAGTATACGTACGGTATGTGTTGTAATTGCTATCTTGAACATAACTGGCAGACTACCGCATGAATTTAGACATCACTTACATAATGGAGGCTCACGCTGCTATTATGTAATTGATATGTAGATTTCTTTTCCGCAAAGGAGAGAAGGCTGAAAGCCTTCATACTCTTTCTCTCCGAGAACTAGAGAGATTGATATATGCAAGCAATTATAACCTTAATGTCAGTAGGCAGGGGAGTATTTAAACCCTGGATAATATCTTGAGCTTCAGAGTTTTCGCGTTTTCTCTAAGTAATATTGATTAGTAGAGTGAATGTGATAATATACAGTACTCCAGTCCTTTAGAGTCGCCTCTCTGTATGGTATGGAAGGAGAAGATTGCAGAGTCGATATGTTTCATTCTCTCTCTCTCTCTCAGTCATGTTTCTTCTTGATTGATTTATTGAAATTGTTGGAAAGGTATATAGAGTACGTACACAACAGAAGTATGTGGTGGGTCCTGCCACGCACTTCAGCAAAACGCAGTTAAACACTGTCGATGGTTAAAAATTAGAGCATGCAGTGTACTGTACAAGGTCGTGGGTCTTGCCTCATACCCCTTCAGTAAACAGAGGTGCGTCTTTTATGCTTTCCACATCATGCAACTAGGTTTATGCTTTTTAATTTATAAGGTGTCTTCCCGGTTGCAAATTACTGACAAATAACAAGCCTTACCACACACACACACACACACACACTATGTGTTATAGATAGATAGAGATACGAGTAGATATAGACGTGTTATAGATAAAAAAAAAAGATACTGGTATACTCGTAGATGTGTGTTATAGACAGAAAAATACGAGTTGATATAGGTGTGTGTGTGTTACAGATAGGTAGGTAAATAAAAAAGATACGAGTACCGTAGATATAGATGTGTGTGTTATAGAAATGCCCAACCGGCGGAGCGACCCCGACACCACCTTTCCAGGAGAAGGACATGGGGAGGTGACACCCACCCTAAGAGGGGGCCACGGGGAGGTTGACAGGTGCCCCGCGCTACACCGCCCCACGTTGCCTGTGACCTTATGCCCCTCTTACTCCCGGCCAGATCCCCGGAAGTGCGTCGACTCGGTGCATTACCCTCCAACAAGGGAAATGCTCACCAGACTCGGGGTGGGACTGACACTCACACAGTCCCAAATAGGCCCTTGGCTACAGAGTCCACCGGACCTGAGACTAAAAGGGAGAGAGACCACCGGTCCTCAAAAATCTACTACACCCCAGGGGAGCAGCGGCACAGTAGAGGCAACCAGCCCTACTGTAGGAGGAGAGTCCATTGGACCTCCTTCTTACACCACCCACCGTAGGGACCAGGTGTTTCGGCACGTCAGCCAGACGACCCTCGCCTGTCCTCCTGAGGAGGGTAGTGGAGCCCACTTAGAGTCCACAGTACAGAGGGAGAGGCCACTGGTCGTCCCCCAGCAGCAGGAGAGTGTTAGAGACCACCGGACCTACCGCAGGAGTCAAGAAGTCCATCGGACCTTCTCCTCCTGTTGTCCCCAGACTGATTGGTCCCCCAACAGAGTCCTCCGGACCTGTCAGCCCAAGAGAGAGTCCACCGGACCTCCTTCGTCCGCTCACCCAGGAGGAAGCCTGGGTAGAGTCCTCCGAACCTGCCAGGCGGAAGGAGAGTCCACTGAACCTCCTTCCTCTAATCTGGCGTGGAGTTCCGGCAGAGTCCCACGGACCTGCCAAGTCAAGGAGAGACCATCGGTCCTCCCTCCTCCACTAGCTTGGAGGCTTCCTGCGAGGGTGTTGTCTCTGGCTTAGCCTGCCCCACCAGAGGCCGAGCGAGATGCCCCTCCGGCTCTCCCTCCCCCACGAAGGGCAGAGACTGCTCCCCAGCCGACCTACTGATGGAAAGTGTCTGGAGCAAACCCGTGGTGAGCCTGGGTGTCCTGTCCCTGCAGCACAGCCTCCAATTCCCCCAGCTGCTGACGGACTTCCCCAGGGCAAGCGGCCGCAGACGACCCCCGACGGCCTTCCCCTCCCAATGAGACTGCAGCCCCAGGACTTCAAGGGCTGTCCCACAGGCGACCCCAGGCTTGGACCAGCCCGGACCCTCCTCCCAGACTCCCACTACGGCCAAGGGCAAGCGCCGGGCAGCATGCCTCCTAGCCCTTTTTGGGCCCAGTCCCGGGTACGAGGCAGAGCAGGCCACCATCCTTTCCTCTCCTGCAGTTCCCCCAGGGGCAGCACTGCAACACAGGCCACCGTCCATGTTGGGAATGAGGCAGAGGAGGTCACCGTCTGCTCCTCAGCTGCCACTTCCTGTAGGATCACAACACAGGCCACTGTCCGTGTTGGGCATGAGGCAGAGCAGGCAACCATCCGCTCCTTACCTACAGGAGCCTTCAGGTACAGCATCACAACATAGGCCACTGTCCGTGTCGAACACGAAGCAGAGCAGGCCACCGTCCGCTCCTCAGCTGTTGCCTGTGGCGGCTCTGTAGTACAGGCCACCGACCGTACCGGGAAGGGAGGATTGGCCACCGTCCGTCCTCTGGCCGCCCCCTCTACAGGAAGTAGGGCCACGACACAGGCCTCTGGCCGTGTTGGGTACAAGGCAGAGCAGGCCACTGTCCACTCCTCTCGTGCAGTCCTAAGGGATTGAGGAACCACCATGTCAACATCTGTCCACACTGGGAAGGCAGAGCAGGCCACTGTCCGCTCCTTACCCTCTACTCCTGGGGCATTTCCTGCAGAGGACGTCCGTGGCTTGGCCCACCACCCCTCCTGTGGCCGGGTGGGACACTTTCTCCCCACAGAGGTGAGCAGCTGGAGGACCTGCAGCCAGAGGAGTGCTGGCAGGGCTCCATTGGCAGTCCTGGAGTTCACCCCCTACAGCTGGCGCCCCGAGGATGTCCTCACTTGACGGACTCCTGCCAGAGAGGTCGCCACAGCCCTACCCTGACAGCGACCCGGACCACGAGAGGCCGAAGCCCCTAGACTCCCAGGGGCATTCCGAGGACCCTGGGCCAACAAGACCTCCTGGGCCCAAGAAACCAGGCCTTCACCTCCAGGAGTAAGTGCTGTCAAGCGTGCCTGCTCTCCCTCTTCGGCCCTAGCCCGGAGAGCCAGACACCATGCTGTGGCCTAAGAAGAGCCGGGTCTCCTTCCACGCAGCCCACCAGTGCAACCCAGATGACCCGGCCCCCGACAAGAGTCCCGTGCCTCCTGCGGGAAGACCAGTGACCCGGGACTCCCCGTGAACCATGCCCTCCTTGTGTGATCAGCCCAAGTAGCCCAAGTGTCTAGTCCCAAGTCCTATTTGTCCATACTGTGTTTTGTGCCATTTATCCTGTGTACTTGTGTAGTATTGTATCTAGTTCTGGCGTTGTACACTTGAACAATATATGTTTGTAAGGTTGGTCTCAGACGAATTTTTATGCCCTGTTCCTTCAGTTGTGTGCACTGACCCGGTCTTGTAAAGAACCCCAGCATAGACGCACGTGATCAAGGAACAAGTAGTTGAGCCTCGAACATGTAGTATAACAAGCACTGTATCTGTCTGTAAGGTAATATACGTGTAATACTGGTTAGCCTGTGTTTGAGCCCTATCCCTTGTCAGCATGCTCTAGCCCGGTCCTGAACAAAAAAACCCAAGCTCATGCCCGTATCCTAGCCCAAATAGTTGAACTAAGAATACATTGCATAATATTAAAAAAAAAATACCAGTAGATATAGATGTGTGTATGTTATAGATATACATAATTAATCCGCCGAGTCCCACCGACGTACGATGCACATCGCTACTTTTTTCCGCATACAGACCCAGCGACGTGCATCGTACGTCACGCAGTTGCAAGGCCCATTGTGTGCACATTTTTTTCAACAATCACAGGTGATTTTTGGTAGGCATATGTGGGAGACCTTCCTCTACCTGCTGTCAAGCGGGGATACTGCCTGGACCCCACCTAACCCCCCTCCCCCTCCCCCTCATACTGGGCAATTCACCTGTTAGCAGTAATCTAGCCAGTAAAGGTATGTTGCCCCATGGTCTCTCCAATGACGAAATTCACGGTGAAAGTGATTCCTGAGGTGGAGGACAAAGAAACAAAGAAGCTAGAGCTAGAAACAGAAGTGATGAGGTGGTAATGTAAAGGAAGGTGCCATATACTGGGGTTTTAGGTGAGTGAACATTGCTTATAAATGCCTATATTATTGTGTGAAAACCAATATAGACTTGTACTACACATATATTCGTACCAAATAAATGAAGTAAATACGTAATTAAAAGTGGCTTGAATTAGTTAACCCTTCCATAGTTTGTTTTCTTTAGCCAGGTACCCTGAAAAAGAAGGAAAACATAAGGTTGAGTGACACCTGTATCAACATTTTTTTTTACCTCAGGATCGCGATTTCTCTATGAATTTTCGATGTTTCTCACAAAAAGTGAAGGCTTCAGCCAAAAAACAAAGTCGAAAATCGGTCGGGATCTGGGGGTAGGCTGGGTAAAAAACCAGTCGGGACTGGACGGGTTAAGAAAAGATATAAATAGATACAGCGTGTGTGTGTGTGCACGCGTGCCTTATACCCAATTTGGTGCCTTAACCCATCACATCCCGAGCGATTTCCAACCTACTATACCCCCAAATCCCGAGCATTTTTGGATTTTTTTTTTATTGGCTCAACCCTTCGCTTTTGGTGAGAAACATCGAAAATTCATAGAGAAATCGCGATCCTTTACAGGTGTCATGCAACCTTACGTTTTCCTTCTTTTTCAGGGTACCTGGCTAAAGAAAACTAACTATGGAAGGGTTAACTAATTCAAGCCACTTTCAATTACGTATTTATATATTTGGTACGAATTTATGTGTAGTAACAGACTATATTGATTTTCACACATTTATGTAGGCAATAGAAGCATTGTTCAGTCACCAAACACATCCACATATGGCACCTTCCTTTATGACATTACCACCTCATCACTTCTGTTTGTTTCTTGCTCTAGCTTCTTTATTTTTTCGTCCTCCACCTCAAGAATCACTTTCACTGTGAATTTCGTCATTGGAAAGACCGTGGGGCAACATACCTTTACTGGCCAGATACTGCTAACAGGTGAATTGCCCAGTGTTGGGGAGGGGGGGGGTGTTAGGTGGGGCCCCGCAGTATCCCCGCCTTGCAATTGCGCGACGTACCCGTACGTCGATGGCTGTAGCTGTGACAAAACATCGCGACGTACCCATACGTCGATGGGATTCCTCGGGTTATTAAGTACTTGAACGCTAATGCACTCGTTTATATGTTGAACTCTTGCTAAAAGTTAGCCTGCTTCTTTAACTGTAAAGTCTACACTATCTCACTCATAAACTTCACATGGGTCACCAGTGTTTTTTTTTTTCCCCCTTACGACTGCTTAGGATAAAATGTGTGAAAGGGTACAACAGAGAAGAAAGGTTGCTTGTTCTTTGATAGCAGTGTTAGGAAGCAGGGAAGCGAGTATGGAAGTAAAAATCTATCTCTATCTATCTATTGCCAGATACCTCAATCCCGTAAGGGGTGGCCAAAAACAAATCGCCTCCATGTCGCTCTGTCCCCCACCATTTCACTGCCCTGCTCCCAGCTCACACCCCCCTCTCTCATATACCTCTCCACTCCATCCCTCCATCTCATCCTTGGTCTCTTCCCCCTTCCACCTCACTCACATACACTCTCCTCGTCACTCTCTCACTCTCCATCCTCTTCACATGGCCAAACCACCTTAATGTGTTCTTCCTAACGTTTCCTATCACATCCACATCCACACCACAACGCTCTTTCACTTCCTCATTTGTCAGTCTGTCTCTCCATGTGACTCCACATGCTCCTCTCAAATAACTCATTTCCACTGCTCTCACTCTTGACTTCTGTCCCTCCAACATGGTCCAAGCTTCAACTTCCCTGTGTTAGAGTTGGTATCAAAATACTGTCATGTAGCAGCTTTTTCACTTCCATGCTCACATCCCTGTTTCTTATCACTGCTTTCAAGGAACCAGCAACCTTTCTTCCCTGCTGCACCCTTTCGAGCACTTCACCCTCTCACGCTACCCAAGTACTTAAATGAACTCACATTCTCCATATCCTCCCCATTCAGTTTCACTGTACATTCCCTGACTTCACTTCTCTCGAAGACCATCATTTTACTCTTCCCTACATTCACCTTTAGATTCCGTTTCTTACACACTCTCCCAGATTCATCTACCAAGCCCTGCAGCTCCCCTTCGTCTTCACTTAACAGGTATCATCTGCAAACAACAGTACAGGGAGTTTCCAAACACTGCCCTCTCTCACTAGGGCCGCTCCAACATGCACAGCCCTGCCTAATTGTATCTCTTTTATAACTCCGTCCATATACAGATTGAACAACCACGGAGACATGACACATCCTTGTTTCAATCCAACCCGCAAATGGAAAAATTCACTTAGTTCACCATCCACACGCACTGCAGCCTTAACACCCTCATACATACTCTTCACGGCCTTCAACAGCTTCCCATCTACTCCATATATTCTTAAAACTTTCCACAATCCTTGTCTATCCACCCTGTCATATGCTTTCTCCATATCCATGAAGGCTGCATACAACTTCTTTCCCTTCTCTAGAAACTTTTCCACTAAGGATCTAAGAATGAATATCTGATCTACACAATCTCTTCCCTTCCTAAAAACCTCCCTGTTCTTCTCCAACTAATTCCTCTGTTATTTCCCTAACTCTGTCAATAAGTATCCTACCATATACTTTTCCTATTACACTAAGAAGGCAAATGCCCCTATGATTACCACATACTGCATGATAATATTGCGATATCAACTCATGGAAGCGAAGCTTGGACCTTGTTGGAGGGACACGAGTTAGAACAGTGGAAATTATTTATTTGAGAGGAGCACTTGGAGTTACATGAAGAGACTGACTGACAAATGAGGAAGTGAGGGAGCCTTGTGTTTAGATGTGGATGTGATAGAAGGCATTAGGAGAATCACATTGAGGTGAGAGGATGGAGAGCGAAACTAACGAGGAGAGTGTATGTGAATGAGGTTGAGGGGGAGGGTGAGGCCGAGGATAAGATGGAGGGATGGAGTGGAGAGGTATATGGGAGGGCGGTGTGAGTTGAGGGGAGGGGAGAGCAGCGAAATTGCGGGGGACGGCGACATGGAAGCCATTTGTTTGTGGCCACCCCTTTCGGGATAACTTAGGTTTGCTCAGGGTGAAAACGAAATAACGGTTTGAGCTAGAAAGTCGAAATTTAGAGATAGGAGCCAGTCTCCCCTCCGTTGTGTTTACATAAAATCCCTTTCGACGGATGTTGGATAAAAGTGGTTAGTATAACCTATTAGAGTCTGTTAGTTGGGTGTATTTCCGAACTAATACCCGGTATTGTAGCCTATGTACTCTGTGAAGTACTGTACCGTATGTACAGTACAGCAAAGTTGACCATGTTATTGTAAGTACAAGACAATTTTTTCTTTCTAATTTTAAGGTAAGGAAATCCCTCTAATCTTGAAGGGCTAGTATTAATATTAAAAAGGCCAAATGCATTATGGGATTGAGGGTGCTAATGATTAGAAACTTCATGAAAGTGACAGGGTCACAAGACAGTAAAAGTGCCGTCAGACGTCCGGTGTTTGTTTACACGTGATTACACATCCATCCACGCAGGGTCTACGTGCCCATCCGCATGATAAAACCCACTCCTTCCCATTATCTCCGGTCTCCTTCATCTGCTCAGTTTCAAGTGTGACTCATGCATTGACTTTTGAGTTGTACAAATAAGCGCTCATTCACTTCAGGCCTTCGCTCAAGCACTTCCCCGCACGTGCTGTCGGTCTTGGCGGTATTGCTGTTGGTGTTATAAATAAGATACTTTAGCTTTCGGATTTTTTTTTCGTCCATTGATAGTAGTTAACATTGAATTTCATAAACATTAGGATTAACAGTTATCTTCAGCCTTATATTTAGCAGTCTTAGCAGATGACATTGGAGAACCGGAGAGGGATGCTGGTGTGGTGAGTGCACTCCGTCCAGCACACTTATAAGACTTCCGAGGTTAGGATACTGTGAATGGTCGTTTCTCAAAATTACACGGGGGGGGATGCATGTATTTGGTTATTTCATTTGTAGTGTAGGGTACTTCATGACCCCATTGTTAGGCAAGAAACGTACGGCAGCTGAGCTTTCCCCGAAGCGTAAAGAGGTAAGATCGAATTTGAAGCTATTTCGCTAATTTGACCAGTTTCCTTCAGTTGCCAGAAATTGAAAGGTTTCAGGTGCTTAGATGTACAGTTTTGAACTTCTTTG
>JAGKTI010041784.1:0-10200 GCA_018397915.1 Birgus latro
AAAGCTGGCCACAAACTCCCATTTATTGCAGATCAGATGGTGTTAGACTGAGGACAGTGCAGAGACTGGTGAAGCGGTTCAAGGACAAGTGGGGAGGCCATTCCTCCCACTCCACTTCCCAAGCCTGGGAGACCTCGTAAGACAACCTTCAGGACCCGTCAGCTGATCTCAAGGCAAATTAGCAAGGATCCAAGGCTAAGAGCATGGGATTTAAAAGAAAAGAACCCACAGTTGCTGGCAGATGTGTCTGTCAGAAGTGTGCAGCAGCTGTTGCATGATGATCTGGGCTACAGGAGTTTTTGTGCTCGTAAAAAACCACTGCTAACTGCACTTCAGAAGAAAAGAGAGTAAATTTTTGTAAGAATTATCTTGCCTGGAGTGAGGAGCAATGGAAAACTGTGCTTTGGAGTGATGAGTCAACATTTACTGTCACTGGTACCCCTTCATCACGAGTGTACTGCAAACCAGGCAGTGATCCCCTGGATCCTAAGTACACTTCCAAGTTTGTTAAATACCCAGCCTCACTCATGGCTTGGGGCTGCTTTACATATTATGGTGTTGGTAGGTTGATAATTCTACCTGCAAATGAAAAAGTGAACCAGAACAATTATTTGGAGCTATTATGTGATGTTTTAAGTGACTCTTTTGATAAAACCAAGGCAAGAGTATTTATGCAAGATTCTGCCCTTGTACATGTTGCAAAGTCAGTGAAACAGTGGCTAACAGACTGTGAGGTTCCCTTTATTCGAGACTGGCCCGGAAACAGCCCAGATATCAATCCCATTGAGAATTTATGGGCGCACATGAAGCGGCAGCTGCGTAGTATGGAAACATCATCTTTGCCTAAACTTCAGGCTGCAGCTATGGAGCAGTTTTAATCCGTCTGTTCTGCAGAACTACGCCATCAGTCTCCCCAGACGCCTTAAGAAGATAATAAAGGTGAAGGGGAATGCCAGTAAATACTACATTCAATGGTGAGTGTTAATTTATTTGTTTCTCCTTGCTAACCTCAAGAATGTTTTCTTTTTTTAAGATGGCGTCAACATTTTCCGCACCTACTGTATAATTAAGTGGAATCTCCCTATCTCCTCCCTTGAAGATTGGCACAATACTTGCACTTTTCCAATCTTTAGGTAACTGTCTATTTTCAACCGAGGTCTTGATGATGACATAAACTGGCTACACTAACTGGTCAGCACATTCCTTCAGGATCCATCCAGCCACACCATCTGGTCCCATTGCTTTTCTCACATCCAAATCCTTCATCAGCTGTAGCACCTCATTCATGTCAACTGTAATTTCGGCCATTCCCGTCAGCCTGGGTTCCATTACAGGCTTCCTGAATTCGGCTTCCAATACATAAACTGACTGCAGCTTGTTGTTCATTATTTCACACAAGTCTTCCTCTCTTTCGTTTGTTTCATCTCCATCCCTCACTTTTATTATACTGTCCTTAACTTTCATTTTGCCGTTTACGTTTTCGTTTTCGTTTTCGTTTTTGAAGGCCCCAACATGCTTGCATGCGTCGGCCTTGGTCACCTAATGGCGGCTGTCCACGCTGCTCGATCCCTGGCAGCCTCCCTGTTCAGTCCCTTAACCCTTAAGTCAGACTTAATGACCTCGTCCCATGTCTTTCTCGGTCTACCCCTCCCAACCCCTCCCCCAATATTAACACCTCTCACCCTCTGTACCCAATTATCCTCCCCCACCTCTCCACATGTCCAAACCACCTCAGCCTACCTCTCCTCATCACAACACCAATACACTCCAGTCCCATCCAACCTCTCAACTCTTCCATCGTAAACCCAGCCCCCCCAGGCCTTGCACGCAGGGACGCACTGCACATCCACCTAATCATCGTCATTTCTGTACGTTTAAACCTGCGAACATCCTCTTCCTTTTCTGCCCAGGTCTCACTACCAAACAGCATCACACTCCTAACACATGCTGCATACAAAGACCCCTTAGCACGTAAGGAGAGTCCTCTCAATGTCAGGAGAGGCAACAGCTCCCTGAACTTCTTCCAACCATTTCTTACCCTAGCAACCGAGTTAACTCCAGCCCCACCTCCGGCACATAACATGTCTCCCAAATAATGAAACTCCTCCACACACTCAAGAGACTCACCTGCAAGTTCAACTCCCTCACGCCTAACAATCTCCACCTACTCTCCCCGACACGCCGCACACATGAAATCAGCATCATCTTGCAGTCTACCTCTAATACCACTACATCTCTTGTGCACCCATTTATCACAAACACTACACAAGATGGAATTGCTACCCACACCCTTGTGGCAAACTGCACATGGCCACTCTCCCTCTTTGATTGTACCGCCACCGACCCTAGATATCATCACTTTTGTTTTATCTGCATTTACCCTTAAGCCATTGTACCTCATACCATCTCTCCACGTCTTAAAACTTTCTTCCGCCTCCTTTTCATTGTCTGGAATTAACACCAAATCATCAGCATACAACATCTTCCATGGAAGTCCATCTCTCAAGTCATGTGAGAGGGCTTCAAGCACCATGACAAACAACAAGGGACTCAAAACTGACCCCTGATGCACACCAACATTCACGGAAAACTCATCACTCAAAACTCCATTGACTTTTACCTGGGTGCGAGCACCCGTGTACATGACCATAACCACCCTAACCAGCCACTCTTCGAACCCTAGCTTTCTCATTGCCCACTTCACCACCTCTCTAGGGACTCTGTCAAAGGCCTTTTCCAAATCAACAAAAACAAAATACAATTCCCTTTTCTTTCCAATATGTTTTTCCTGAAGCTGTCGAACAATGAATATGGCATCAGTGGTCCCCCTGCCTGGCATAAACTCAAATTGCATCTCATCAATATTCACTCTTTCTCTAATCATACCTTCTAGAACTCTCTCCATTACTTTCATTATCTGATCTAAGAGCTTTATACCTCTGTAATTTCCCCTTTCCAGGGCATCACCCTTTCCTTTGTACACATTTACAATTACACTCTTCAGCCAATCATCTGGGACAACACACTCATATATAATCCTATTTATCAGGTCAGTGACTAACTTCACCCCAGTATCTCCTGAGGCCTTCAACATTTCGGCAGTCAACCCAGACACACCTGCCGCCTTCCCCACCTGCATCCTGCCTATTGCCTGACTCACAGTAGCAGCGTCAATCAAAGGCCAAGGGCCAAACACTGGATCAGCGGGCTCCAAACCTTCTCTATCTCAATCAAACTCCTCATTCACCAATCGGCTATAATGCAAACCAATAAAATAGTTTTGGCTCTTTTTTACATTTAGTTACAATATCTTTTTCGTATATCCTTTCCTCTTCTCTCCGCACCCTTACATATTCATTTCTTCCCTGCTTGTACTCCTCCCAAGCCCTTTCACTATACCTTCTCACTTTATTCCATGTTTTTTTTCTTGCCTCTTGTGCCATCCTACATCTTTTGTTAAACCATTCTTTCTTCCTTTCCATAGCTGCAAAAAATTTTGGGACATACATGGTATCTCCTGTTTTATGTACTTCTATCAAAAACTCATATTTCTCATCAGCATTTGTGATCGTATTCATTTTACTCCAGTCTACATTTTGTAAAAAGTTCCTCAGGGAAGCAAAGTTTCCCTTCCCATAATTGTATCTATTTTCTCTGTGTTTTTCATCTCTTTCTCCTTCCTGTACTCCTACAACTTCCAACTCAATTACCAGATGATCACTTTTACCAAAGGGGCATTGGTAGGTATGTTCCTCACATCATTTGGGTCCTTTGTGAATACTAGGTCGAGCGTTGATGGTTCGTGTGTGTGTGTGTGTGTATTTAGCTATTTTTATTTACTTAATTGTCATATACAGGAAGTGAGCTGCGCTCGTGGGGTCCCATCTCTGTTTCTCAATAAGTCAAATTTTGCTTTAAACTCGTTTAAGTTTTTCGACTGGACGATCTCTCTGTCCTGACTAATCCACAGGTCTATGAATCTGTATGGAAAACTATATTTCTTGATATCCTTCAAGCAGCTTGGCTTCTTTAGTTTCATTCCATGTCCTCTTGTAACTCTCTCATCCCACACAAACAGATCTTCTCTGTCGATTTTATCTACTCCCATCTTGGTCTTGAACACTGCAATCATGTCGCCCCTCTCTCTCCTTTCCTCTAGGGAAGGCAAATGCCAGACTGGGGACCATATTGGTTGCTGTTCTATGTATTCTCACAGTCTTGTTTATATCTTTCTTTTTGTGTGGGGACCACACTACTGCAGCATATTCTAATCTGGGGCAGATCATGGCCATTATCAATTTTTTCATCATCTCATCCATGTAATGAAATGCTACTCTTATGTTGGTCAAGAGATTATATGTCTCTCTAACTATCTTGTTAATTTGTTTTTCGGGTGACACATTGTCCTGGACCAGCACTCCAAAATCTTTCTCTTCTTTTGCTTTTGTAATTGGTTCATTACCCATCAGATAATTCAGTGATGGTCTCTTGTACTTTTACCCATTTCCAGTACTTTACATTTTTTTGCATTGAATTTCATTTCCCACATCCGGCTCCAATCATGTATCCTATCCACATCCTCTTGCAGCATTTTACAGTCCTCTTCAACCCCTACCTTCCTCAAGATCTTTGCATCATCAGCAAACAGACTTACAAAACTGTTTACTCCATCTACCATATCATTTATGTAAATCAGGAACATTTCTGGCGCAAACACCGAGCCCTGTGGGACACCACTTGTTCCTTCCCTCCATCAAGATGTCCTGTCCTTTATTACTGTCCTCATTTGTCTGTCTCTCAAAAAGTCTCTCATCCATTCCAAGAGCTTTCCCTTCAGTGCTCCTATATGCTTTATTTTCGACATTAGTGTCTTATGGGGTACCTTGTCGAAGGCCTTCTCCAAATCTAAATACACACAGTACACCCAACCATCTCTCTCCTGTAGCACATCAATTGCTCGAGTAAAAGCTCAGTAAGTTGGAAACACATGACCTTCCACTTTTGAAACCAAACTGGCTTTCAGTCAAAATATTCATCCCTTCCAGATATTTTATCCATCTATCTTTCAGGATTCTTTCGCACCATTTTGTGACCATTCTGGTTAGGGACACTGGTCTATAATTCAAGGGTTCTTCCTTGTTTCCTTTCTTATAAATTGGTACCACATTTGCCCTCTTCCATTCCCGAGGCACTTTCCCCTCTTCCAAAATCACTCAATTAAACTGTGAATCTTATCCACCAGTTGTTCGCTTCATTCCTTTAGTATCCAATTAAAGATTCTATCCGGACCTGGGGCTTTCCTTACATCTTGAGTTTCCAGTAATTTATACACTACTGCACTTCCACTTTTATATTTTTTATTATTGCATTTCTAGTCACTCCCTCCCCTACCACAAATTCCCTTTCATTAGAGAATACTGATTGGAAACATTTGTTCATTATTTCAGCTTGCATTCCTGCATCTTTATAGACCTCTCCTCCTTCTTTCAGTTTGGTGATGCCCTCCTTTTGCTTCAGTTTGCCATTGACAGATCTATAAAACAGTTGGGGTTCAGCCTTGCATTGTCAATTATACCTTTTTCAAGTTCCTTTCTTCCTCTCTGCATATTCTTGTATATTCATTTCTAGTTCTTTTATATTCTTCCTTTGTTCTTTTATTACCTGTCTTTCTCCATTTGTTCCATGCCATGTCCCTGTCTTTTTTTGCTATCATACACCTTCTATTAAACCACTCCTTTTTCCTCTTTTCCTTCCCCCTTACTCTTGGCACATATTTTTCCAATCCCAGATTATAGAGGTCTAGAAAGATATCCCACGTGCTCTGTATCTTGTTTCTGTGAATTTTCTCCAATCAGCATTTTTTAAATTTTTTCTCAATTCTGCAAAGTTTTCTTTCCAAAAGTTGTATCTTCCTTGCCTCTAAATCTCATCTCTTGGCACCACGTTCCCTATTATTATCTGGAACTCAATGACCACATGATAACTTTTTCCTATAGGACACATATTTCAAAGATTCAGTTAAATAAGGTTCTTTGCTTAGTAGTAAATCTAGTCTTGCTGGTGTATCATCACCTCGGAATCATGTATTTTCTTTGACCCACTTCGTCATTACATTATTCATTGCTGTGTTTAACAATTTAGTGCTCCACGAATCTTCACTGCCTCCTGAGTCTCATTCCTCCCAGTTCACCTCTTTACAATTAATGTCACCCATTAGGATTATTTTGTTGCTTTTCTCGATCACTTTCTGTAGATAACCATGTCTGACAACATCTTCTGGTATTCATCGTCATTCCATGCTCTTGTCTTAGGGGGAACATATACCACAGCCATATCTTTCTTACCATGCTCCCCAGTTTTTAATTTCATATTTATCATTTCAGCGCTACCCTCTTCCATTTCCACAGTATCTACATTTGTGTTGACCTTCACTGGTATCATCACTCCTCCTCCCGTTTTTTTTTTTCTGTCTCTTCTCCACAATTTGTATTTACCATTTCCCATATGAATATCAACATCTTCTTTCAACTTAGTCTCTACAAAGCACATAACATCGGGTTCATGTACCCTCAGAAAATCATTGATTTCTAACCTTGCTGATATGAAACCATCGATGTTTGCATAACCTGCTTTCAAACTTTATTCATTGTTTTTTATGCTCTCTTCTCTCCTTCTCTCCATCGGTACCACTTTCTTAATTTCTGATCCATAACTCTCCAATATAACACTGCCTTCTTTTCCTCCGTTCTCTGTTCTTTTTTTACATTTGCTTCCTTTCCTAATCCCTTTAATTTAGCTCTTTCTTCCTCATTTACATCTCTCCTTATCCAAACATTTTTTAACCCTTCTTTGTCCGATAATTTCCATGTTTTATTGATGATTTCATTCACCATTGCCTGGGACTTAAGCTTTACCTTCAATGGCCTTGCCCCTCTTTCCTCGTACTTTCCTAATATAAACACGTCTTCAATCTCTTCTTGAGCTTCGTCGTTACTCTCAATAACTACTGATATTATCTCTTTAATCTTTTTCAGTTTTTCTCTCTCTTTCGGATCTTACTGTCATACATGTTTCTTTAACTCCTGAAATTATAACACATTTTTTCTTATCTGCTACATCCCTGACCATAGATTCTCAACTTCTCAGTACCCTAACCACTTCCTTCTCTACCTTTTCCTTGCTTTGTTACATTTCTTTCCTCCTGAATTTTCTTCCACCCCTTATGTTGTTCCTTGATTTCCTTAACCCCTGTCGTCACTCTCATGACGGTCAGGCGCAATGGATCAAACCACGGTGCGTCACTTTGGTGATTCTGTGTTGTTTTGAATTCACCCAGACTTTCAAGTGGTGACTTGTATCATCTATCAGTACTAACAGTGTCCAACAATAGTCAGAGCTGCTAATGTCATCAATCATCTATCAGTACTAACAATGTCCAACAATGTCCAATGTATCAGTGCTAATGTCATCAATACTCCCATCCATTGTTGACAATTTAGCCATTTTTCCTCATTCTAGACTCCCCTCCCTACCGTCCCTCCTTTACCCTCTCGTGTTATCTGCTCAACCGCTCTGTGCTACCGAGATCTTCCCCAGATTTTTCCACTGATTTCATCCATTGAAATGAGCTCTATACCCTATTCTTATACAAAATTATATATATATATATATATATATATATATTTATAAAATAAGGTAATTGATAGGGCCATACACCTGGAATTGGCAAATTATCACTTGGCAACATCCAACCTGCACTTTTTCACTAATTTCCCCTGCTTTTTTCCCCTTGAAATATGCCGTATGGCCTATTCTCATAATATAAATTTATATAAGAAAGGAAGGGAGAAGCCTGAGTGATATTTATATTCACCTAGAACTACCTAATTTGTTATGTATTGTCTAGATTTCGTACGACTTATTTCATGGCATATACATTAGCAGCTGACATTTTCAACCCTTGGGCCCAGATATGTACATCATTCACTTCACTGCCGTCCTTCAAGGTGGGATCACATCGCAGTCGCACCCTTCCATTTCCACCGCTTTTGCGTCCATTGTAAAAGGCCCTGTGACCTCTACCCCTACTTAACATCATGTGGGAAGCGGTAAAGGACTGTATATATATATATATATAAGTGTAATAAAGTACTAGAAATAATAAAGTGTGAGTGTGTATGTGAATAAGAAATGACAGAATACGAACGGCGAACTTGAGCGAGTGGGAGACTTGTACGTGCTCGTATTTTACATTCCTTTCACTGTGTGTGTGTGTGTTTTTTTTATAGTATGGATTCCAGACTACTTGGAAATCATTGAATAGTGTTTCTAGTGATAATATCAGGCAGTGGTATTCATATTATGGGATGTCGGGAAGTATAATGTGGAGACTTGGCTATCCAACTTCAGAAGTCTCCACAAGTCCTACGGTAGTCAACGTAGGCTCAACAAATATCCCAGGAAAAAGCTGAAGGTATGTGCCATATGCATATGTTATTATAATATTCTAAGAGTAATAACTGATTTTTGGCAAATATTTTTAAAAAGTCAGTCGGAGCGCGAATATCCCCACTGGATGGGCACGGCGCGCCTCCGACAACCCCATGGTTAAGGGGTTAATATGCTCATCTTGCATCTTTGATTTGGATTCATATTCATCTAGTTTACTTTTCATTCTGTTCCCTTCTTCTTCCAACCTCTAATTCTCCCTCTTGAGCTGTTTTATTACATTTCTCATATCCTCTGACTAATGCAAGAAAGCCTTGGTTTAATCACGCTTGTTCTAATGCTGTCCGCAACAAGGAGAGGACCTATAAGAGGTACTTCTGGCACCTTCCCAAAAACCTTTCTAGCAACTTTACCTCATCATCCTTCCCTCCTCTTTTCTACTCTGATGGCTCTGTAGCTATTTCTTCTACTGATAAAGCAGATCTCTTCACTCAGACTTTCTCCTCCAATTCCACCTTAGATGATTCCGGTGCTGTTCCTCCATCACTTCCCCCTCTGACTTCCTCATGGTTGACATTAAAATTTCTTCAGCTCATCTATTTTCTGCCATCACTGGCCTCAGTACTAACAAGGCATATGGGCCTGATGGAGTCCCTCCTGTTGTCCTCAAAAACTGTGTTTTTGTGCTTACACCCTGCCTAGGTAAACTCTTTCGCCTTTGTCTGTCAACTTCTACCTTTCCTTCTTGCTGGAAGTTTACTCTCATTCAGCCAGTCCCAAAGAAGGGTGACCATTCCCAACCCTCTAACTATCGTCCAATTGCTTTAACATCGTGTGTCTCAAAAGTGTTTGAGTCAATTCTTAACAGAAAATTTTTAAAGCATCTTTCCTGTCACAACCTTCTTTCTGATCGTCAGTATGGGTTCCGTCAGGGACGCTGCACTGGCGATCTTCTCACCTACCTTTCAGACTCCTGGTCATCCTTCTTTCGGGACTTTGGCGAAAGCTTTGCCATTGCACTTGACATCTCAAAGGCTTTTGATCGAGTCTGGCATAAATCTTTAATTTCCAAACTGTCCTCCTGCGGTTTCTGTCCTTCTATCTGTGCCTTCATCTCTAGCTTCCTTTCTGGTCGTTCTATAGCTGCTGTTGTAGACGGCCATCGTTCTTCTCCTAGACCTATCAACAGTGGTGTTCCTCAGGGCTCCGTCCTATCACCAATACTCTTCCTTTCATTCATCAGTGACCTTCTAAGCTGTACATCTAACCCCCATCCACTCATATGCTGATGATTCCACCCTTCACCTTTCCATTCAGTTTCCGCAACGTCCATCTCAGCAGTTACTTCAACAAAAAAGGGATGAGGCTGTGGCACACCTAATGTCTGACTTGGCTCGTATCTCTGATTGGGGTAAAAATAATCTTGTTATTTTTAATGCATCAAAAACTCAGTTTTTACACTTATCAACCCGATAAAATCTTCCTCAGGATTACCCACTAATGTTTAATAATGAACAGCCATGTCCTGCATCATCCTTGAACATGCTTGGGCTTTCATTCTCTCAGGATTTGTCTTGGAAAGAACATATTACATCTCTTGTGGAATCTGCTTCCAAGAGATTAGGTGTGCTAAGCCGATTCTGAACTTTCTTTACCCCTGCACAGTTGTTGACCTTGTACATGGGTTTTATTTGCCCGTGAATGGAGTATAGCTCTCGTGTGTGGGGAGGCTCCCCACATGCAGCTCTTCTC
>JAGKTI010041785.1:0-10200 GCA_018397915.1 Birgus latro
ATAAAGGTGCGGATCCAGATTTTTTTTTTCATTTATTTAAATTGCGAGATAGGGCGTTTTTCGACATGTTCGTAAATTTTTCAATGAATATTGCATGGATCTCGATGAAAAAAAAAAATCAGGCATATATAGGATGTTGGTATCTACGAATGTGTACAATTTGGCGCGGATCCATATAAAATTCCGGATTAGCGGATTTAAATATGCTTTTATAGGGGGGTAGTCTTTTTCCAGCTGCATGTTGGGCCTTGGCAGAGGTATCCGCTTCACTGAGGGCCATTCTAGTTTATTTTCTTTTCTTTAACACCGCCAGACGATTTTCTTGACCTTAGGCGTTACTTTTGCACCTGGAGGGGTTTGACACAACCTTCAGTAATCCCATCACCGCTAGAGATTCTTCCTAAGTTGAGTAAAATCGTCTGGTGATAGTGTGGTTAAAATTGAATGGGCGTCATCGTATTGAAGATGTGAAAGGTAAAATGCTTTTAGTCTTGTCTCAGGAGAAGTGTAATAAAAGTATCTTGCAGTTTCTGAGATGTTTGTTTATTTCTAAAGCGTGCAAAAAGGGAAGAAAAGAAGGAGAAAAAGAAGTAGAAGTTCGGATGGTTCTTGCGTGTAATGCGGTAATTGTGTCAGTCATTTCACTGGATGTTTTGCTGGTGGTTCTGTTTTTGTCCTTTGTCTCTCGTTTATGGATTCTACCTTTTTTTGTGGTATTTAGGTCTGTGATGATGATGGTGGTGATGATAATGATGGTGATGTGAGGTTGATGATGTTATTTGCATTTTTGGCTCTTGCGTAGCTGACGGTTGACTGTTAACTTCTATTAGCATTAACTTTTTTTTTTTTTTCATACTGCCGCTGTACCAGTAAATTCATCCAAATGAGGTCCTTGTTTTTGGAGGAATTAGAAATAATCCCCAGTGACCCCTTCACTGGGATTATGCCCTTGTTTAACTCTTGTTGCCGACGGACAATGTTATTCAACCAGGAGTTCTTTGGTAACGTAAGAAAATATCATGTTTAGTCTGTTCACAGTGGTTGCTTTTTTTTTTTTTATCTTGCTTCTGCCAGACGATTTCACTCATTTGAACAGAGAGCCCAAAGAGTGAAAAAGTTAATAAAGTTTGTTGAAGATGAGTATCCATACCTGAAAAGTCAGATAATTTACGAGGACATGTATGCAGCTGATATAATTCAATTTTCCTTTCGGGGTTCCGCATTAATGAAAGAAGATTCCAATTAATTTGACTACTTCTGAACAATTCAACATTATTTCGAAACACTAAATTATACAGAAATTGTGAAGGCAAAGAAACCTTGTGACTGTATTTGACGAATAGAAAGGTCGGTATAATTTTTCCTCGTAGGATGTGCTTAAGATGATAATCTTTTAAATAGAGATTTATCATGGTTTTCAAACGGTGTATATGATACTGTTAACCTCAGTTTATACCGAATGACGCTAGAGATATCTCGTGACCAAAGACACTTGACATGACCACGAACAAAAGATCCGCGAAGACTTTCCTTGTGGTAAGTGCTTAGCGTGATGGACGGCAATTCACTCAGCTATTCAGTCCTGCTTGAGACATCGTGAGGGGGGGAAGGCATCCCGCGTGTTCTAAATGCTCTTTTGCTTTGAAGAGACACGAGGTTATGAAATCTATTGCGCCTTTTCCTGAAGAGGCTGAGACTAAACATTTTGGGCCGTATTTTAGGTGGCATGGAAGGCTTCGTAGCGCCTCCTCATCGTTTATTTATTCTGCCTATTACACCTTAACATCCTCTTTTATTTAATTTATATAATTTCACCATCAACATACTTTGTATCAGTGACATACAAAAGGATATGTTTCTTGTCGATCCTTTCTGTGTTACTGCATAGAAGCTTTTAGCATTGTGATATTAAAAAGTATATGTGCTATGTATAAGTTACTTACAACAAAAAGTTATTACTCCCATTGTATTTGTTGTAGTTACGTGTCTGTCCATCAGTGTATCTATCTCTTTTTTCTATCTATGTATCTGTCTGTCTGTCTGTCTGTCCATTCATCTGGCTGTTACCCATCCTATCTACTTTTCTTCTTTTCTTCCTTCAGTCATTCCGACCTAGTCCTACAGTCCTAAAATCATAAAGCATCGCGCCTCGCTGACGTGTGGCTGTGATGTGTCTTCACTGGGATACCATTTATTCAAGGTATCGTATTGTGTCATTCGCTGTGCACTGGGTTTCATTTTCAGATTTTTTAAATTATAATGATGATGATGATGATGATAGAATAATAATAATAATAATAATAATAATAGTAATACTGATAGAAATAAAAGTAATATAAACCCCACCGACAAACTTACCAATGAATCTGATGGAGTAGCAGACGAGACCAAAGGCGATGGCCTGGAAATGCCCAAACTTCTTGCAGATGCTGCCGGAGAACCCGAGGAAGGGGAGGGCGGCGAGGGAGGCGATGGTGGTGAGGATGCCGATGAACCATTTTGGGGAGCCCATGTCCGCCAGGTGCCACGGCAGGAAGTTCTCGATGAAGCCGTAACACATCCCTGGGAATAGAAACGGATGTGATCAGGTACCTTTCTTTTTCCCTTTTTTCTTGAATTTTTCTTTAGTAATATATTCGACTCAGAAGATGAAGATAGCAGAGATTCCCAGGTTATTTTTTTTTTTTATCTAACTTCCAAACGATGAAGCCATAGTACTGTACGTGCCTGGAAACAGAAGTGAAGAGGTTCAGTTTTTTATTAATGTATTCGACTCTGAATATATTAAAGAAAGAGAAGTTCCAGGGTAACTTTTTGTCTTCTCGTATGTATAGACCCAGTGACGAAGACGTAGCTTATGCCCATAAATAGATGCGAAGATGTTCAGTTTCTTCCCTGTCGTCTTCTTGTCTTTTTAATGTAATTTCGCTTTAAAATTACAAGAATTTGATTTGCCCAGGTAAGTTATATTTTTTGGTTATATGTTCATGTTTAAGGTTCGGTGGATGAAACATACCTGGAAGTAACGAGGTGTTATTTTTCTAAAAATCTATATTAATTTATTTTTACCTTAAAGATATAGGAAAAACAGAGGTCCCCATTTTTTTTTTTTTTTTTTTTTGCCGTGTCTTATCTCAGTCGGAAGCTGCAGCACATGCCTGAAAAACAATACAAGCGGAGATGATCTGGTTACGTTTTTCCTGTTTTCATAATTCTTATACCTGCATGCATAGTACAAGATGGTTATGCGTTTGGCACTGTGCGTTTTGTCTGTCTGTTTTTCCTTCTGTCTGTCTGTCTTTCTGCCTGTATGTTAGCAGAATTATGAAAGAAAATTGTGATGGAATTGCACCTAAATAGGAATAAAGAATAAAAAAAACCAGAGGAACAATATCAACTTCAAGAGATTTGATCGGATTTAGCCCAAATTTGGTGGAATAGGTGAGGGAAAGGAAAGAATGTAGTGATTCATTAAGAACAATTGGTCAAAGGTGAAGGTCACAGGCAAAGTCAAAGATTTCTCCCTTAAACGCAGGTAGTTTTTATTCGGTTTGACAAATGTGGAAGAGTTTGTGATTACCCCAGAATGAAGTGGTTTTATTTTGAGAACTATAGGTTAAAGGTCAGAGTCACAGAACGTCATGGTCCACTTAGTTTTGATCTCATTTAACTGTATTTCATGGTTTGGTTGATGGTTAGGCAAGGATGAAGTTATGAAGGTAAAATTCGCAGGTTAGGATCAGAGGTTCGATCTTAAACTGATTGTGAAGCACGGATGTCGCATATTGTGTGTGCTCCTTGTTGTGCATCAAATTCGACTCGATACAAAGAGCTGAGGTAAAATTATTTTCTTATGTATCCAGATGATGAATACAGAAACGGAGGTGTTTAGTTATGTTTTACACACACACACACACACACACACACACACACACACACACACACACACACACACACACACACACACACACACACACACACACACACACACATGTAGCTGGGATGATATTTATGATGATAATTCCTTTTTCTCTCATTTTCTTTTGTGTCCGATACTCAGGGTCAGTCGCTGTAGTCGTAGTATATGCTTGGATCTATGAAGTAAGTAACCTGCACGGGTAATCTGCAAGTGTCGTTATGATATTACGCTAGAACAACCGCTGTAAGCCTTTGGACATCAACGACACACAGGAGGAGACAATTTGACATGCCAGCGACACACAAAGGCAGAAGAATTTCATACCCACGCGAGCATATAATTTTCAAACTCACCAGCGATAAAGACGATGCCGAGAAGCAGCAGCACCTCCAGGTTATCACAGATGGAACAAAGGTGGCTTCGTAGGCTCTTGGGCGGCATGATGAAGCGCAGGTCCACATACACCAGCATCATGGCGCACACCATTCTTAGCGCGCAGTACAACACGAACATCACACTGTGCACGGAAACAGTAAGTCAGTTATTGTTGTGGAAATTTATGGACACACACACACACAAAAAAAAAAAAGGTGCAGTAACGGCCAATATCCATAGTATCACGCTGGGGGCCTGGGACATGTGGGGGCTCCAGGCTAGTTATTATAGTCATGGTCACTGTAACGTCGTGCGTTACTGGCACCATCTTAATAGGATAGAGAAAAGCTCTGACTGTCCTCATGATTGGAAACGCATAGCGCACGGCTTCCTTTGACCCAGGCTGCACTACTTTATCACAGACATTGTATTTATTGTGAGGATATGCCAATTTCGAACAGACCTGAACCTTCAGAAATAGAGTCTGTAGGTGCGCATGATTCTTCGATCAGAATTATTCATGATGTTTGAAATAAAAAGATATTGTGAGTGATTCTCCGCCGAATGGGAAGGATGGTATGATGCTGGTGTTAGAGTAACTAGAACATTCATGATGCCAGGTTTGAGTTAACTACTTAACTATTTTGCTTACACTTGATGGTAAATATTAAGCCTATATCTTTAGTACTGAACCGACGCTAATTTACAAAATGCGTGTACAGTATACTGTGCTATTACTTCTCCAGTGAAATGAGTAAACCCAATGAAATGAGTAAAATTATATTAGAAAAGTTTAACTCAAGACAAAATATACTCACAAGAAATCCATGTAGTAGTTTCCCTTTCCTAAGTAGTCTATGATGAATCCAGTGAGTGGTGCAAACAGCATCCCACCGAAGGAACCATATATCCTCTGAAGGCCGTAGTCTTGGCCACGTTCCGTCAGCAGGGCGACCACAGCCACCTCGAACAAGCTGTACGTCAGGCTGATAAGGAACTGGCTCAGGATGTTGGTGGCCACGAAGAGCCAGAAGGTGAGAGCTACGTTGTGTTCCAGACTGAGAAGACGCTTGTGGCAGGTCTGGTTGTGAATGATGTTAGCGTTACAGTGGAACTCGCAAACCACTGAGTCGTTTTCCAAGGCGTTATTGGATGTGTCTTCGTCGATGACGATTCTGGGTATAGAGACCTTTTTAGGAACTCTACCTCTGAAACACTCAACGCTTCGTGCATCGTCGGGAGACATGGTGTAATTCTCAACGTTGAATCCTGACGTGCTCTGCCTTTTTGATACCGGAACGATAATGTTATGAATCAGAAAAGCCTTTGGCATGTTTTCATGGTTGCGAGATTTATTCAGATTTTTCCTGAAACACTTTTGCTCGAACACCTCTTCCTTCCCGCCCTGAATTTTACAAATATGGTACAAGGTAGAGTTCACTGTCTGCTTCGCTTTCAATTTCTTCACATTTTTCAGCATCGCCTGAGGGAATTTAATGGCGGGTGGACTGCACATGTAGCCACAGTTTTTTGCCTCCACGGATGCTATCTTCACTGTCTTTTCAAGGAAATCGCAGTTGTCGTCTTTTGCCAGTATGGGTGTGAGGACGAAATCAGGGCTACAGGTGATGCTGAAGGAGAGGGTGTCGGAGTACCTTGGTGTGGTGCGGGCTGGAGGGACGGCGATGTTGAGGAGTGCCACAAACCCGCTCAGAGCCACCGTGAACACCAAGATGCACTGTGGGAAGGAGTGAGTTGGAGTAACATGTCAGTCTTATAAGAAATTCATATAATTTAATTCATTGACTACTTGGTATTATCGTAGATGAACAAAACCGTGTATATTAGCGTGAATAAAATACCATGGTGAGTTTAGTCTCGGAAGCCTTCCCAGAGCCATCGTCAACACAAGGATGTACTACGAGTCAGTCATACAAAAAAGTCACATCGCGTAACAATTTGACTACTAGGTTTTTCTCATAGATGAACCAAACCGTGTATATTAACGTGAATAAAGAATATATGGTGAACTCTTATTGCCACAGACCCTCTAAGAGCCTCCGAGAACACTAGAATGCATTGTGGGGGAGAGAGTCGTAGTTACTTGACATACGAGAAAATAATATTAGCTGAATCTTTGACAGGATTTTTCTTCAGATAAACAAAACCCCCAAACGTTAATGTGCCTAAAAAAAAAAGTGAGGTATTTCCATAAACTCTCAGAACGACCGCCAACACCAGGAGGCACTGAAGGAAGAGAATTGGCTTTACGTATAAATCACACGAGGTCACATTGTTTATTATTGCTTTCAACTCTTTGACATATTACCTTTCTCACAGGTGTACAGAACTATCTTCTATCTGTCTGAATAAAATGCCTTGGCGAGTTCATAGTATAACTCTAGCCTTTCACGAACTATTTATTTCCAGAGTTCTTTCCTAAATTGAAGAGAATATTCTAGAGGCATAGGGTATAAGGAACGTAGTCATAACCCTCCAGTGATCGAGGTTGTTGCACGTTGGATTTTGCAGGGAAGGTACAGTCGCGGACATAACCATCGATACCGGTACGCCTCATCGTGATAAATAATGGGATAGTGAATAATGATTTTCAAAACTCGGTAATGCGATTGCAGAAGCCCTGCATACTTTTCAGAATACCGTAGGAGAGTGTCATTATTATTCGACTAAAACGTAGAACGCCATTTTTGTCCACGTTTGATACTGAAAATACTGCCCTTCGTCTCCTGGTTCACCGGTCCGAACTTCAGCGTTTTCGCCTTCATTAACAGTTGAAAATACCCACACCGTCACTCCTGGGTGATGCTGGGCTCTAGATGACTAAAAAGGAAAAAAAAAAAATGAAGTGAGAATCTGACTCGTTTGATTATTCTTTCTTATGATCATGGTTCTTAACGTAGAGGAGATTTTTTTTTTCTATTTCCCGGAGCTCAGTGGCTAAATAAGACAGTTCTTTGGCTTTCCATCATTTCCGTAGCATTTAACAACTACTGATAACACTATATAGTATTTCGGTGCTAATCTCTTGTTACCGCTCAGTGGCGAAATAAGATAATACTATGGCTCTACATAATTTCCAAAGCATTTTTTGATTAGCTCCCTATTCTAGTATTAATCTCTTGCTACAGCTCAAGGCAAAAGTAAGGTAATGCTACGACTTTTGCATCCTCTCCATGGCCTGAATGATAATAGTAGGCCAAGTCAAAATGGACGACGTATAACCTGGAACGATCTTATTACTATTACCCTGAAGTTTGCCAGTCTGTAGGCGATGAGGGTGGCGAGGGCGGGAGCGAAGATGGGTAAGAGAGGTCCTATAGCGAAGATGATGCCCGCCTCCTGCACCGTCAGCCCCAGAGCCCGCAGGAACAGCGAGATGAAGGGAACCACGCACTGGGTCGCTGTCGGGGGGAGTAGGGGGTTTAGAAAGTCGTCTGGAGGCAGCAAAAATAAAAAAGCAGAGGAAAACACACATGCACACACACACACACACACACACACACCTCTCAAAGATTCGAACCGCAATGCAAATACACACATTTGACTCTGACCAAGATTTCTAGCATCATACCATCATGTGTTTGGCTAAGATATATCACGTTAAATAATGTCACCTGAAGCCTGACTCACCTCCCATGAGGATGACGAAGGTGAGCTTGATGGGCACGAGGTTGGGGTTGGTGAAGTCCGCCCAGCAGGTGGCAGCGGCACGGCGTCCCCCCTCCCGCAGCCGCTGCCCCTCCTGCCGCGCCCGCCACGACAGCTGCCTCCGCATGCTGCTCATTCTGCTGAAGGAACAGGAACGGGATGTCTTTTATTCTCCTCTTGTGCTGGTGTTTTTATTCAGGTTAGGATAGAGTGAATATATTGAAGTGCATGAGGCCT
Source organism: Birgus latro (assembly GCA_018397915.1). NCBI lineage: Eukaryota > Metazoa > Arthropoda > Malacostraca > Decapoda > Coenobitidae > Birgus > Birgus latro. Next base: position 8,201 of record JAGKTI010041785.1, read on the forward strand.
ATTAAATAAAGTCTTCTGGTAACAGGATTTGAAGGCAGTAAGATATAGACACAAAACACGTCGTCGTAGTGAAGGGGTTAATTGTACCTTTCAATTAATCACTTCAATTCGATGATTTATTTTTTAAATTTTACACTTGTATCCACCAGACGTTTCTCTTAATTCAAACGACAAACCTGTAGTAGTCAAGGGATCAGCAAAGGCATTATCTACCATTTAGAAAAATCTGTCGAGCTTAAGAAAATCATGTGGAGATAGCAAGGATAAAATGGAAAATACATAATTGAATTGAGAGGGCTAAGTTCTTTGCTCTTATCATCCGTATCAAATTAATTAAGCTTTTCTTGATTATACATTTTCATTTCGTTCCTTCCTTATCATCTGCCTTTACCAAGCATTATGAAACCTGTTCTGTGTTTCTTATTAACTTTACGCGTTTATTATTTCTTTAAAACCATGTCAGATTCATCTTCGCCTGATACCAGAGTGCCACTGAATTTTTTCCTAATTTTATGTTTTAAGTCCGTTCTTTGCTATTATGATTTATTTCTATGGCTGAGCTGTACGTTTTCTTTTCAGTTCTATACTCGTATCTGTCTGTGCACATAATATCCATCTGTTTCCGTATTTCGTATTTTGCGTATTTTTCCCGTTTTCTCTCATCTATCTCTACGTCTCAACCTCTTCTGTGATAACGTCTTTGTTTTTTTCCTGTTACCGTCGGACACTATTATCAACGTAGGAATAATTGCTCGTACGGAACGGATTATTGGGTAGTGTTTCCATCCCCTTGAACCCCAGAGTGTCTTGATTTGAGTAAAATCGTTTGCTGGTGACAAGAAGACAACGAAAAATACGTCCTCCAATTGAAAAAGTGAACTAAGCTTTCATTTCATTATTTCCTCTTATTATGAGTCTCCCACTTTATCAAACAACCTCTGTGCTCTGTCTTACCTAGGCATTTATATCCCGCTGTCTGGCTTTTTTTTTTTTTTTTTTAATGTACTCCAGTCTCCCGGTTCACGCTTGATGTCTGGTAATTCTTTCGTGCACCTTGGACACACACTTAGGTATTTTGTTTAGGCTAAGACCGGACAATTTTATTTATGTATTCTCTGCTGTTTAGAAAAATGCCAATAATGAGAAGGTTAAAACTCGTCGTCAGTGAATCTTCTCGCTGCTGTGGACGTATTGAGGTATGCAAGTAAACACCAGACGATTTTATTTAGAAAGAATCCCAGCACTCAAAAGGGCAGTGTGATTACGATTATCATATCCATTGGTGTGCGGGGGGGATACCGTGATTCTATAGTTCTTTCATTGTAACTTGGCCCAGACTTCCCTTCTCTACAGATTATGTCGCGTTCCTCAATGGCAGAAAAAGAGTTCTACTGCACTACATCCTTTCCATAGAACTTTTTCGTGAGTGGCATCATATCACAGTGTTAATTTGTAGTTGTAAAACTCAACACTCAGGATGGAGAGATGGCAATTTTATGCCAAGTTGAAGTGAATAGAGTGTATTGGCATGCCGTCGAATCCGCATTTTTGTACACACAATAGGCTCGAGGTAAAACCAAAAGGCCCTGTTATTCATCTTTTCCTTCCACTGACGTATGTCCCTATTTTATTCTTGCTATTTCCGGACCATTCTCTTTAGTTTGGGAAAGATTAATGACCTGGAGTGGTTAATGAACTCTGATTAAATTATCTTTTTTTTTTTTATGTGTCCGACTCTGGGCATAGGCTTCACAGCCTACTATTAAGGCCCAACTGTCCTCCTGCATACCATACACCACTACATGTCACCACTTTGGCGCTAACACCCACCGTCCATATTGAATAAATGCTAGGGCTGTCTCATACAGGATTAGTGTACTAGGGGCGGAAAGGGAGAAAAAAAAAAAAAAATCACTGGATTGGAGGGAAAAGTAAACGTCCATTTATGTCACTATTATTGAAACACACGATGAAAAGCATAAGTAGTTTGATTTTTCTGC
>JAGKTI010041786.1:99-10200 GCA_018397915.1 Birgus latro
TGAAACCCATTAATTTTAGGATGTTGGTTTAGGTCACACTGTAATACTGAACTTTTTACTCATTTACAAGAATAATTATGTACAACTCTATGGATGTGATTAAATCACCTATAGTCTAAGTAAAACGTCCAGATAGTTGTGGTGTTGTCCCTCATGGGAATTACCCCTCCTGCGGTGATGCCAAATTTTTATACTGGGCAAATTATCGAAGTAGAGACAAAGTGCTATGTCCTCGCTCTCACCACACCACCTCTCTCCCTCTCTCAGCACATAAAATGTACAATTTATGTAGATTTATTTCCATACAAAGTCTATACGGTTTGATGAATTATTAGAATTTGAAGAAAAGCCTCCTGACTGTCTGCCTGCCTCTCTCTCTCTCTCTCTTTGCATAAAAAATGTACATTTTTGTAGATTTATTTCTATAAAAAGTCTATACGGTTTTATGAATTGTTGTAATTTGAGGAAAAGCCTCCTGACTCTGACTGCCTGCCTGCCTCTCTCTCTCTCTCTCTCTCACGGGTGTTACCCCCAGGGACTGTCCACCCCCATTCATCTCATACTTATACCCCTCCTCCCCCACCCCTCACCATCCCTGATTCATCCCCCCACTGTGATTTGCCACCTGCTCTCTCTCTCTCTCTGCATATAAAATGTACATTTTATGTAGATTTATTTCTATAAAAAGTCTATACGGTTCAGGCAACAGCTTTTGAGGGATCAATAATAGGTCCTCTGTTTGCCTTATCTAAGGAATACTTATTTATGCTGTAAATAAGTTCTTCCAACTTTTGAGCTGATGAAGGCGAGTAGCAGGGATAGGAGCTTCCATCTTGGGTGAAGGCCGGAAGGGAAGTGACCTGTGGATTAACACGGTCAGTCTGACCCGCTCACCTGATCCATCCCTCGCTGACTCAACCAACCAGTGTGGCAGCTTCGGAAAGCAACGTTGCCAAGTGTTGCGGTATTTATGTCATTATTGAAAAAAAAATATATATATATATATAACACTATAAAGCCTTATTAAAGAATTAAATATATATATACTGTAAATAAATTTCATTTAGAAGTAGTAAATAGCTGAAAAACTGAGATAGGTGTGTGTTGGTATAGGCTTGGTAATGCCACAGGAGGGGTAATTCCCATGAGGGGCATCACCACAACGATCCTGATGTTTTAGATGGGCTATAGTATTTATTATTTTCAGTGCCACAGTCCTTCATTCCAAACCATGCTAACAAAATTCAAATTTTTATACATTTCTGCTGTCCAACAATTACACTGCCACCTGCAAGCTACATTCCATTTTACAGCATATGGCATATCCAGTACCAATTTTATGAAATTATGCAAATGGTATATGTAGAGTATTAAAAAAAAAAGCACGAGATATCCAATTTTTTATTTATCTAAATGGTAATGAATGAATGGTATAGTGTTCACAGGAGTATGATTAATGAGAAATATAAAACAATTTATTCACAAGTTACCCATAGTATAAAAACAATGACAGGGTTTATAAACGAGGGTCAATGCCCATAACTTAGCGAGGTTATGTACAGACTGTGGGGTGGGGAGGGGCAGGTGGCAGGACGAGGAGAGTGACTGTGCCCCGGCCACACTATGTACACCCTTACAACAACTTTACGCCATAAATCCTAACAACCAGACACAAGCATTCAAACAGACCTAAACTGTCACAAACGGACTGACCCAAGCATTCACACAAACATTCTGGCGTGGCACATAACAGGTATGTGCGGCAGGGTGAGACTAGAAGCCCTGGCCGACGCCCAAGCATTCTTAACACCTTTGGTATGAGCAGGTATCACTGGTGGGCCCCTCAGAGGGGGGTTCCCGTCACGACCGGTAGGTGCGAATCACATCTCTGATGACAGCACGGCAGATTGGGCACTGGCCGCCCCCTCTCCCTCGCCACTGCTGCAGAGCACATTCATAGCACATGCACATATGGCCACACATGTAAAGCACTGAGTCAACTGGTTTCTCATAACACACAGTACACTCATGATGAGAGGGACCCGGGGGTAATTCTCCCATGGATGTGAGAGTGGAAGAGGCTGACACAGGTTCCATGTATGCACCGCTGTAGACTGATGACATTGTGCCATGACCACTAGCAGTCTCACGTGGTGCTGGCACTGGGGCTGGGGCAGGAGTTGGAAGGCCATGAGTGGCAGGAGAAGAAGGAGGGCTTGGTGGAAGGCTCACCACCAGAGGCGATGCTCGTGAAAGGTGAGAGTGGACAGGTCGAGTGGCTGGATCAGGCCGGCGTGGTGGAGAACTGGACCCTGCAAATTCAAGACATCATTACTTTAACAATACAGCATGACAGCTAAATTACTTCAGTTAAAAAATATATTTTTATATTTAATGAAAATATATACAGTATATATATTTAATGGATAACATGATCTCATTTTGGCAGGTATTACACTAGAATGAACTTCAAAAATAAATAATATGGGCTGGGCCCTTACCACAGGCCTATTGTGAGTGTGAAATTTTGAATATGTTGTCAAGTTATCAAGATCTGCTTTCAAAATACACTATCAATGAAGAGGGGGGGGATGGACTAGAACCCAGTAAATCATTAGGATGGAGCAGTCACTGCATACTGTAAGTGCAAAGCTGGCCCACTTACTATTGTAGTGTCCACAATAGTGATGCTTACTGTAAACTGTACAACACTATATTCTTCATTCATCAGGCAAAGCAAATGATGTTCCTTGTTTTGCTGGAATATACAAGCTTTTGGTGCAAATCTGTCATTTTTCACTAATCACAGTAGTTCCCACATTTTTATCACATCATTAAAAACACTACCTTTACAACTTTCCTAAGATCTCTGTATACACAGCTTCCATGATTGAGTTATGAGTAGCTTTCATAGTACACAAAGCCTTTCCTAATATTCCAGTTCCAAGTGGATGTGACGAGTTCAAACTGAGCAACAAAATGGGTGTAAAATATAGGCGTTTATCCAGATGTCCACTTTCTTATCCATCTTAATCATCTAAATAAATACTTGAACCACAGTATCTTATATCTGCATATTCTGAACCAAATGCTACAAGCATATCATGCCACGAAGTCAGTAAAATTAAAAAGTATGGATAAAAAATATAATCATTAACATTAAAGAGACATATTTACTAGAGCATTCAAACCACAAACATGACTCGATTTATCAAACGAGTAGACCTACTCACCACTCTGAGTAAATGGATGCTGTGGTGGTGGTTCATGGGTGATGCCAAGGGTACGTATCTTGCTGGTGTTGCCATACACATCAAAGAATGCCCAAAGCTGCAATGTATGATCCACATGCATGAAGACCTGTGGTGCTGCACCATTGCGTGAGAAAGTTACCTCCCCATGGTGAGACAGGGCAAAGGCCAGCTCATCTCCAGGCTGTGGTGAGGCTGCAACATCCTTGCTCACCACCCAGTATTCTGGCCGATCCAGTAGCAGGTCACAGTCTTCAGGTAGGTCTGATGGCTCTAGTCCTGCTGGATTGGCTGCTGTCAAGCCAAATGCCAAGGCGCCAACATACATTGCTTCTGTGTGGAGCACTTGCACCACTAGGCACTCTCCTGGTCGCAGAGGCCGTGCTGTAAATACATAACCATGAGAATATTCAGTTTCTGTGCGTGCTGCTACTGTCCGATCATTATTCATGCGAACATTGCGGCCCCGTACACGATGGAATGGTAATGGAGTGAAGGCAGTATGGGCATGATGAACCAGTGGTAGAGTATCTGGTGCTCTTGGGGTGAGGGCTAGCTGGGCAAGTGAAGGTTGCAGCCTCTCAACTCCTGCATCTGGTCGGGGAGGCTGTGCTGTTTGCTGTGAGGTTTGCTTCGGGGCTTGCTGGGGAGCTGGCAATTGAGCCTGAGGTAAAACACGGGAACTGGCTGCTGATGACCCAGGACTGAGGTCATTAACAATTCTCACTCTGTTGTTGAGTTGTGCCAGGGGGTCAAGGAACTCCACAGCTGTACTGTTGCCATACACATCCAGGAGTCCCCAGAGCTGTGAACGTGTGTCTACACCCCCAAAGAACAGTCCCCGTTCCTCGCCATTGATACCAAAATGAACATCACCAGTAGAATCCACATAATAGAAGAGGATGCTACCCTGTACAGCAAAGCGTTCACTGAGAGCCTTGGCCCAGTAGCCCGGTTTGTTAGTTAAGTCTGGACATGCATACTTGGGTAGGGCATCACGCAGGCCAGCTGGGTCCTGGGAGGTGAATCCAAAGCGAATGACACCCGACCAGTTTGTGGAGACTTCAAGCAGTCGTAGGCACACCCGTTCCCCAACCTTGATTGGCCTACTTGAGAATGCAATGCCCTTACAGAAACTCTCAGCTCTGCGTGCCACCTTGCCATCATTGGAGATTCTGACATTGTCGCCACACACCTGGTGGAAGGTCAGTGGTGGCAGATTGGTTGACCCTGATCCACGTCCAGCTGAAAGAGGGAAGATCAATTAGTACTGTATGGCCTATGGTACAGAAACTTATCAACATATCCTGCTACCAGTTGGTGCAATTTGTTTTCTCTCCTTTACACTGCCTCTATGTTGTTCAAACCCAAAGAGATCTTGCTACACTAATTCATGGGACTCAACTTAGTTGGAACCTTGATACCAGTACAATAGTTCAAAACTACAGTAATGTATGAAAAGATGACTGTCCATGTCTGTCATAAAAAGAGCATATGTGCACCAACTGTCTGTAGTACATGCTACGCCCACAGTAGGCTAAATGTGTCCACTACAGTAAAACATCATACAACATTCTAATAACAACATTCCCCTGTACTTCATTTCCAATTAAGAAATTAAATACAGTGATGTACAGGGCCTATGACAAACAATCCTGGAATACATTATTCTATGGTACACTATTTTTATAGCCTACCTAAACATACATTCCATAACAAATGACGACTTGACATTTCAATTACTGCAAGACATTAATTTGGGATGTTATTTGCCTACCTTTTTAGCTACATTATAGGCTCTGAAATAAATTGAAAGGTCATAACTGAAAACCTGAGAAAGATATCTCGAGATATCACGACCATGTAGGCTACAGTACATGCAAAGCAAATTTGACGCCAATTGGCCCAGAAATAAAGATGCGAGGGAGTGAAAAAGAGCGCTGTTAAAAAGAACATAAGGAAAGTTTTCCTGCAGGAAAAATCATGACCCGTATTTTATTGTCTTTTCCACTGTATCCTTGCACTCCGATCCAAGCCACCATTAGAATATACTCCTCAGCCTTATCTCTGCACCTTACAGTGTATCATACAGCTTCGCTGTAACAAGCATCACTAAACAACCCTCCAGTTAATATGCACAAGTTACTTAATTATCATCCACTTAAATGTATTACACGATGCCAAATCTGACATGGACACTTCCCTTCGACACGTATAAAATTATGGACATTACGTTTAAGTCTGGTAGGGAGTGGGGAGGGCGTCGGGGAGGGTGGCGAGGCTCCCACGCCCCGTACTCACGCTAGGTCACAGCAACAACCCACGAAGCCACCACCAAAACCAGGTCAAGAGAAAGGGTCAGCTGATGGTCGCTCGTGCAGAGAGCACCTTTGTTGCTGCAAGGCTGGGTGGTCGAGTGTCACGCAGGGAGTGTGACTGTTGTGGAGGGTGCGAGGTGTGCCATTACCAATGTAAAGTTTACCATCAAACATCAAAGGTTTGTCGATATAAAGAAAATCTTGCTAGCGAAATACCGATGCCTCAAGGGGAAAAATAGTCAATCTCTGATTTTCCTTAATTCATGAACGACGCTGCAGAAGGTAAGCAGAGAAGAAATCTGTAAAAATTGGCAGTACTACCACACGGGGGACGTGTCTGCAAATATTCCTTAATTCGAGAACGATGCTGCAGAAAGTAATCAGAGGGGAAAACAGCAAAAAATGGCAATGCTACCACACGGAAGACGTGTCTGCCAATATATGGTAATCATGCGATGGGATGGCTACCTGATAAATGAAGCTATGAGAGATACAACCTGTTAAATAGACTAGAAGAACCGGTAAGCCAACCTGGATAAAAGACAAAACTGAGCCAATATATGAAGAATGAAACCAAAGGTAACCAGCAATGTCAGTCAAGCTGAGGAAGTGACAGAAGGTAAGAGGAAGAAAGTGTGATGCAGCAGAGGTGAATTCGTACTTTCAGAAAACTACAACTGCCAATGACCTCATGCAGCTTTTCAATTCCAGATCGGAGGTCCAAGGAAAAACGTCACAAATACTGAATAACTCCAAACTGCTACTACTAAAACAAAATTAGCTACCAAGTACTGACACCTTGGAACACGAAGCGCAAAACCCAATCCGTGAGCAACCTATTATTGGAACAACCATGCTGAAACACATTACTCTTTATCTATGAATAACACCACAAGTAAGCTTTTAAACTAATACAAGCGAAGCGTACTATGAAACAAGTATGGAAATACGAAAATGTAGAGCAAACAAGGGTGCATTGTTCAGGCCGCTGCTGCCTCTTTGCTTCATAAATCTTTCCACATATTACGGTTAATTCCACCTACCCGTCCGGCGTCAGCCTCCAGTTACCCTCAGGGGCGCTAATTACTACGCTTTTCTCTCCTCCCCACCGCACAAGCATAATAAAAAGACTGGAATGTACCGTATACGTAAGGGACGACAAGACGCCTGTTCATTACTAATCACGCCTAGTTACTACATTAGTAAATGACTGCCGTGCCATTCTTTATAAAATCCATGATCACCTTCATTCGTTTCCTATATTACAATATAAATTAATGTTCAAGTATAGTATTATCGTAACTCGCGACTAACTTTCGGGGCGCACTAATGTCCAGGTAAAGAGAAACCGTACAGGTAAATTACTGTATTCACATCTAGCGCGAAGTGCCGATACCAATTATATGACTAAATTTGAACCGCAAACTAGTAGTAACGTAATATGTAAAAAAAAAAAAAAAAAAAAACGGGGGGGGTCAAAATTAGTGGGGTGAAACTTGTAAAGGGGCACTAATGAGAGTGAGGCAGGCTGGCCATTACTAGCGCTGGTTTAATGGCTCTCCCCCACCGCTTGGCGTCGCTCAGAGATGCAGTTAAGGAAATGGAGTTTCACGGCCTATCAGAGTCCATTTACAGGGTTCGGGGAGCTTGTACTGAGGTTCCTCAATCTAACTCCCCCACCCACCTTTCCGCCGCCACCTACCCGCTCCGACAATGAACTTTCCGCCCCAGTGAACTCCACAAACCAAGACATTTCCAGACACTGAACTCGCCACCCAACAAATTTAGCTGTATAAACTGCCGTGAGCCACAATGCTCCCCGATGCATCTATTGTTTATATACCGCCTATGCTGGTATAATTATATACCGTATAATATATAATTACCAGGTACCTATGTCATCATTAAAATTAGTACTACGCAGCCAAGCCTTATGTCGGGGATTATTTTTTTTATCATTGCTGTACTGTATACCAGTACAATAAGTAGTAGTTTATATTCTCACAAATTTAAAGAATGGTAAATGGACTAAGTTCACAGCCCCATATCCATTCAAGGTTTATCTTGCCAATCGAGCACCTCTTTCGTTAATTTTTTTTCCCCTGGCCACCTAATACCTGTTTCCTTTCCAGTTACCTCTTCCCCCAACGCGGCGGAGTGAGCGGAAGTTGGTTACCGGATGTGAGGCACAGTCGCCCGTGCCGCAGACGCCACCACCCTGTTCACCCTTCCCGCCCCATCCACCACCCTTCTCCCCGGCCACAACCCACCAACTGCCCTCGCACCTTCCTTTCAACCAATGGTCATTTTTCTCATTCAGATATCCTTACAACCTATACTCTAAGAGTTCTAATTTTACGGGCCCACCCACCTTTCACTTCCACAGGTAATACCAACTCATATACAGTACGAGTATCTAAGATCACACATAAGCCTCAAACTACTGCTTTGATTTTCATACTAATTCCCGTCTCTTACTAACATCTGACTACGGTACAACTTCCCCGAACCATCCGCTGCTTATATCCCCTCGATACGCTGAATGACTCACGCACGATACTACAAAGCATAATGTAAACAGAAAATGAAACGTCCACTACTACTACTACTACTACTACTACTACACACACACACACACACACACACACACACACACACACACGGCTGAAAATAATCCTAATGGTTCACTTATGTTCGCCTAATTGCATACAGCGACAAAGATATTGCCTACCAAACGTTCACTGAACCTCTTGATACATTACACAAAGCAACATGTTCAACGAAAGACCAAGTCGCTTCATTGTGAACAACCGCAATAATGACTGCTAGTAAACATATTCTCATAACAGTGTAACAGGAATTTACAGTACGGGCTGTACACGTCCATTCAAGAAAGACAGCTGTACAGCAAGGCAATACCGAAATTACAGAGTACTGTTTACTCTCATGCCTTAGGTGAGGGACCTACCAGTCAAGCACACTACCCTCACAGTCCCCTGCCCTCCCTTGTAACCCATCCTGCCTCCCATCCACCGCCACCACACCACTTTTATCTCCCCTGACCACAGAACTCTCCTCTGCCTCGCCACACCACAGCACCACCTACAGTCACTCCCACCAGGTGACTCAACACTAGCACTTAACAATTTTTTCACGTCCCGAATTAGAACTCGTAGTCTATAAATTAACTACTTGCCGCGTGCCACTGCCGATTAGTAACAAGCGGTCAGGTGTCATAAAAAAAAGTAATTTAGGAAATTATCAAAAATGTATTGGGGAATTATTTGAAGCTGGGAGGGGACATTTGACAATTATAATTATAAATTTATAAGATTTATAAATTTATAAAGATTTGTAAAAAATAAAAGTGCCCTGAATGCATATCAAAACGTAATTAACGGCTTCTAATAACTAACCTAAGCCCATGCGTCTCTTGAACTTCTTGAGGACCTTCATCTTCTTGAATATGGGCCCCGCGGTGACGCAAGTAACTGTGGGCTCTGCGGCGTACTCCTCAAAACACAGTGCCGGCATCACAGTGGCTGGCGGGCAGGTCTCGATCCCGGACACTCCCTAACATGCACCTCCACTGTAGCTACCCAGGAAGCGATGAACTGAAGACCGAAGACACGAGAGCACTTTCACTGACACTGCGAAAAATGGATGTGTGCTGTTTCGCTTCGGTTTTCAAACACCACTTCAACTTTCCCGCTGAACTGGTCCTTGAGGTTATAAAGCGGTATTTTCTCTTAAGTTCCAGCACACGACTGCATTTCTCCCTCCAGAGTTAAGGCACGTTGCTATTAACAAAAATCCCGAGTCTTTCTCGTGTGGCTAGCTACGGAGCCAGAGGGAGGGGTGAGACGGAGAGCATAGCCTCCCCACGCAACGTGTGACTAGAAACTGAGCCTTGAGCCGCGAGCTGACGGGAGGAAGGCAGCTGTTCGCTCCCTCCCCCTCCCCTATCTCTCCCTCCCGAAATGTTGGAAGGGAGGAAGGCAGGGGGGGATGGACGAGCCGCGCCGGGGGAGGAAGAAGGTGGGATGGGGGAGGGGACAAGGGGGACAAGCGGAAACAATCATAATGGGGAAGGGGACTGGTTTTCATTCACTTCTAAAAGATCCTTCCCTTCCCTTCTCCTCCCTAGTCCATTTTTGCGTTTTCACCGCCAGGCAAACGCAACAGCGCTAATCAATACGCTCACAGAACTGCGTATTTGCCTGATTTAGCAAGGTATCCGACGAACTGTGCGTACCGTACAGCAATGAAAACCAGGATTACAGACACCAGCGAATCACGATACCAGACTCCACTTATCCGTGCTGAACATCCCAAAATACCGTAAACAACATAATTTAATGGCGCCGGGGAATGTATTGTCGCCACACAAATTTGCACGTCGGACTTAAAAGCGAGTTCCGTTATTCCTGTAAAGAGCAAAAGGGTGAAGAATTATTTACCTCCATTCCATTAAGCACCTTCGTCCATAATTCACGAGAGAGAGAGAGAGAGAGAGAGAGAGAGAGAGAGAG
>JAGKTI010041788.1:0-10200 GCA_018397915.1 Birgus latro
AGATAGATAGTATATTTATTTATTAGTATTCCAAGTAGTTTTGGTTACTTTGTAACACCTATCCTCAGCAAATTATCTGGCATACAACATCTTATCCTTCTGTAGGTTCCTGAAGTATATATATGGGTATAATAAATATAGAAATGCAAAATAAACTGCTATGTATGAGGCACTACGATCATTATTGCCGTCCCGTCCGTGCAGGAAAATCAGTGATTCGGACATGGAGCTGGTGGTGGAGTCCCTCATTAACAATAACTCGCTTTCGTAACTCGGGTATATGACTGCAGAGTAAACGAGAGAAGCAGGAACAAATACATTTTCCTTTATCTATCTTTCTTAGATAAGAAAAAATTGCCATATTATTCTCGCAACACAGATTTACTTAAGCCGAAAGAATAAAAAGAATGGGAAAATTCTACACCACCTTTGTCATTCCTGCAACAATATCCTGAGTGAAGAGAGGAAGTTGGTTGTCATTTGTTTGTGATTCAGGGTTTTTCTGTACAAGTTGCTGGAGTTAAGGTTCTTGGACTTGAGGCTGTAGTTCAGGCTGTTCGAACTGAGGCTGTTGGACGTAGGTTTGCAGGACAGGTTCCGAGGTTGTTGGATTTAAGATTTTAAGCGAATAGGTGAAGTTCCTAGACTTAGGATTGTAGCTAAAGTTTGTGGACTTAGGATTGGACTTGGGTGGACTTAAGGTTATAAGGTCAATAAGTGAAGTTGATGAGCTTAAGGTTGTAAGTGTGGATACTGGATTGAGAATTGTAGGTGAGGTATTGGGACTTAAGGTGGGTGAGGTTGTTGAACTTGACTGTAGCTCAGTGTGTTGGGTTCAAGGCTGCAGTTGAGGTTGTTCAGGAAGTAGAGACAGTTCAGTCAGCTGCAGTTGAAGGTGCTGATGATGTTGACGAAAATGAGGATATAGTTATGATTTCTGAACAACTTCCAGTTGAAAGAGACTGGTCCTTGCTGGTGACATGAGTATGTTCGTAGAAGATGTTCGTAGAAGATGTTCTAAGAGTAGGTAGATTAATCTAGGACCATTAACTAAAAGGTGGAAGTACTTCATATCACGCTGAAAGTTTCAGGATGGGTCAGAATAAGAGCTCTACATAACATATCAAAAGTTCCCGCAATTCCCAGTTGAGGAATCGCCAGAATCCAAGATGGTGTCCAATATGGCCGCCGATATTTAAAAATGCCATACATAGATATTATAATTAATACACATAAAATACCAAATATGGTGCATAAACATAGGTTTTAATACACGACAAATTCACTGAAATAATCACTGTAATGATTTATCGAACCAAAAATAATGTATACCCAATTATTGGTCAAATTAGGCACCCAAATTGGACTATTCTTCCATAACATAAATTATACTCATATTACTCATATAATATACTCATATACTCATAGTACTCATATAAGTTAATATACAGAATATGAAAATATTATATAAAATGCAAGTTCTACTAATAATCTTGTTATTTACAAACACGTAGCCGAGCAATATCGTGTAAGCTGAAGAACTAATATGAGAACATAACTTCAGTCTCCAAGATACACATCACTTCCAGTCAGTACTGGTGCGGTATTGTGACAAGTAAGTCGACAACATTTGCAACACATAGAACTGCAATAAAGACTTAGTTTCTTGCATTTGCATGTCATGTTGTCACATCCATCTTGTTTGCACCCACAAGACACCATGTTCAGCAGAGAGTCAGGTGCAACAGGAAGGTCTGTTTCTACCGGGGTAAGGATGCCGTCTTGTGCTTTCCAACCCCAGTCGTTTGGTGGTAAGTGCCAGCCAAACCATTCCTGAACTGTGTGAAATGTGCGATAGGAATGTTGTTGTGTAGCAGCAGTAGTTGGTAGCAGACTTGCAAGATCAAAAGACGAAGCCAAAGAGGCTTTACTAACAGACCGTTTGTATGCAGCGCAGCATGACAACTTTAATGAAATGGATTTGGTACCACCATTGAGACTGAGTATGAAAACTTCTCCAGCTCTCTTGAAATCATCATGTGTACTGTCAGCTCTTGTAAAAGCCTCTAGTACAGTAGATCAGAGTCCTTTTTCTTATTAACTAGACTGAATGCTTTTCGTTTCCCTTGGCTGTAAATGGCAGACACAGTATCACATCTAGTGACTGCATACAAGGACATAATATGTTCGCTGGTATCTCCAATGGGAAGCTGTAAGTCATTTACATCATGAAGAATTGTTAGACTAAGTGAACACAGGAAGTAAATATCTGTAGAAGGTGTTACCTGGGCGACTGGCATGACCAAGTCTGTATCAGTTATAGTAACAACTGTTGGAAGTTTCTCATTCTCAGTAACGCTTAGCGCTGTTCATATAAGTGAGTAGGCATTTGGTTTTGCCTGCTTCGCACGGATTCCCCTTGAGAGCATCTCTTCACATAGAAAATGAATTAGTCTCTTCTTGTTCTTTCTGTCTGCAGGAAAAGCTGCTTGATTGGTGGTTGTGGGCATGTTTTAATCAAAGATGATATCAGGAGAAACAAGTTTTTGTGCTCTACGCCTCTGTTCACCTGTCTTTGTAGAGTTGATGCTGTCATAACCATCGAATACAACTGCTGTATCTGCAGCAAAGTTTCTAAGTGTCCAAACTAGGTATGCCTGGCATACTTCTCAATACGTGGAGGGATGTGGCCACACTACTTTGTGCAGAATGTGACGTCATCTACAACAAACACAGTTTTCTGGTAGGTTGAGGCACTGAAAAGCGTATGACTTTGAAATGTCACCCACGGTGCCCTTGGTTGGCCTGCACATAGCACCATCTTTGACAAGGAAAAATTAGTTGGTGAACGGTATTCTTCGATTTTTCAATTACATTATAGGAACTCGTGGGTACTACCAAATACAGTAACGTATTACCAGGGGTGTAGTAATGAAATCTGGACTGAGCTTCAAGATTGAGGGGCGGGGGGAGCTACACATTGGCAACAATTATTGTTCCAAAAAGTATCTGTGAATAAACATACTACAGAGATATACTGGGGGAATAAGCCCTGGAAAGCTCCCCCCCACCCCTCCATGGCGACGCACCTGAGTATTACAGTACATAACATGATTTACCTTAGTTTTAAATTAGTCTTGCTGCTCATAATGTTTAAGATTGATTTATTCTTATTCCTTTTACCTAAAAAACAATATTTGGACATATTTGCCAATTTACAATCGCAACAAGTTGCGATATCAGAAATGAGGATCATGGCGGTCATATTGGACGCCATCTTGAATTGCGAGAATTCCTGAATGGGGATTTGCAGGGACTTTTCATATGTTCCTTATGACACTTTTTTTTTTTTTTTTTTGACCTAATGAAACATTTTCAGCTTGTTATGAATTTCTTTCACTTTGTATGGATTTCTCCCACCTTTCGCCAGTTTATATTGCTCCTGATGAATTTCGTCCACCTTTTGCCAGTTTATATTGCTCCTGATGAATTTCTCCCACCTTTTGCCAGTTATGTTGCTCCTACAGCGTATGAGCACTGATACCAGCCATCCTGGTTCCCTGTTACGAAACAAAACGTTAATTATTTCTTAATCAATGTTACCTCCTAAATAAAATCTGACAGATAGAACAATACTTTGCTTTCGGATAAAATTTTTTGAAAGACTGATAAACCAGAATGATGAAAGTAGGGCGGCGGTAAACATGACTGATGTAGGATATGACATAAGAAGGGATGTGCTGTCAGAACTGTCAAACTGGCAGAAAAAGCAAAGAATCCTGTGCAGAGGCAGCAAAATGGAAGGCAGCAAGTGCTGATGAAGGAAATGTAGCTATGATAAAATACTGCAAAGAGAGCTGAATTATGTCTTTGTTGGAAATATGCAAAAATGAATGGATGTGTACAGCTGTACCAGCGCAGTGGAAGAAGGAAGTGTTTATACAAAGATAAGGTGCTCAAAGTGAGTGTAATTATTATCGTGGGATACGACTGTTGAGTGCTGTAGGAAAGGTATATAGAAGAAGAATTATAGATATGGTAAGGAATATAATTGCCAAAATGTCTGGTGATTGACGAACAAGATAGTTTCAGGAGTGATGGAGCCTGTGTGGATCAGATACCTGCAATAAGACAGGTAGTCAAGAAATATGTGAGAGGGACTGTAACATTTTGAATATATGACATATCTCGAAAAGCCGTTCGGCAACGAAATTCGAGAGGATCATAATAATAATAAGTTTTACTGGCTGTATGATTTTTTTTTATGCAAAAAAGAAGCAACCAAAAGGCAGGAGCCCGCAAACCGTTCCTTCCAAGAACAAAACAAAAAAAAATACAAAAGAGAGCCAAATTCAAGATCCGTTCATTTCGAAATGCCTGGACACACTGCAATTGAAAGACTGTAAATTGTAGGAAGCAGGAAATACAGACAGAGGAAGACAGTTCCAGAGTTGACCTGTTGCATAAACGAAGGACTGGGAGTAACGGTTAACTCTTTCATTAAGAGCTGAACAGAAAAGGGATGAGAGTTTGTTGCTAGACGGGTGATAACGCACCCGTCGTAGAGGTGGAGGGATGCAAGCAGACAGTTTAGAGGAGCAATGACCATTGAAGTAGCGATAGAAAAGAGATAAAAATGCAACATTGCGGCGAAGAGACAGAGGTTGAAGGGAGCCAGTAAGAGGAGAAGAGTTAATGAGACGAAAAGCCTTTGACTCCACCCTATTAAGAAGAGCTGTATGTGGGGAGCCTCCCCACACATGAAAGTTGTACTCCAAACACGGGCGAATAAAACCCGTGCATAAAGTCAACACCTGTGCAGGGATAAAGAAGGTACGGAGTCGGCTTAGCACACCCAGTCTCTTGTAT
Source organism: Birgus latro (assembly GCA_018397915.1). NCBI lineage: Eukaryota > Metazoa > Arthropoda > Malacostraca > Decapoda > Coenobitidae > Birgus > Birgus latro. Next base: position 4,870 of record JAGKTI010041788.1, read on the forward strand.
GTATCATGTATTAATATGTTTTAAATAATGCGAAATACTGTAAACAATGATGATATACTCTGCACTGGCTGTGACAGTATGCAGAAAAACACCAAGTGCAAAGAAGGAACCAGTTTTGTTCGACGATTCGCGTAGCGGGTTTCTTCAGGACTGACGTGCAATGTTTTTTTTTTTTTCCCTTTGGGCTTAATGGCCATCGTCCTCTTGGGGGACATTAGGCCAACCAAGATGTATGTGAAAAGGTGTTCAGGGCAGCCTCACGCCACTATTGGCCGAGCTTTCACCGCAGTCGTGGCGGGAGCATGTGGTAGAAGGCTCTAAGATCGGCTAGACGTGCCTCCTCCCCACGAATGATCAGGATGGGTCTGATCGCCTCACCCATGTCACCAGCCCGGAGCAGGTCGTAGAGGGTGGTGTAGGTCGTGGCTCCGAGCTGGTACGACCGGGTGTGGGCATCGAGGGTCAGGAAGCGGCGGTAGGAGGCTACGTCTAGCCGATCCTTAAGGTCGATGATTGGAGGGCGAGATGGAGGGCCCTCTGCTGCTGGAGGAGGGGAGGACTCACAAATCTCCTCCTCGGCCGAGGAGCCGGTCGACGCTTCCTCGGCCATGGAGGCAGTATCTGAAGATTCCTGCCCCTCCTCCATCATCGCTGGCTGTTCGTGAATTTCTGCCGTGGTCTCAATCGTAGTCCTTGAGATTGCCGGGTCGTCAACAGGAGTGGCAGTTTCCCTGTTGAGGGGAGCCTCAAGTCGCAGCCTCTTCCTCGGTGTCTGACGAGGGGCAACAGAACGTCGCTGCCGGGCCCTACGCTCCCGTCGGCGGGGAATCGAGTGTATATCGCGGGCGAAGCACTCGGGGATGACAAGGGAAGGCAGCCCGTTCTCCTCAAAGATCCTAGGGAGGAGAACCCGCAAAGCCCCCTTATCACCCCCACAAAAAGCCTTCGCCGTCGCGACACACATCTCCACGAGTAGATTTAGTTGTTTGGGATTCCCAGGATCCCTAGCCTGATGTCCCTGGGCCGTGAGACGTCGCCGTGCATAAGCAGAGCCCTGCACAGCCACACCTCCCGGTCCAGTAACATTCCGGGCCTCAGGACCCTTTGGGGTCCCAAACAAACTAAATTCCACCCGCTCTCCATCACCTAGGGAGCGTTGGAGGTAGCGTGGATTCGGCTTAACGATCGCCGAGCGGTGCACGAAAACATCAACACCAGTATCCTGGCGTTTGATGAACCCGTACCCCGCACTCACGTTAAACCAAATCACCCTCCCCTTGATCTTCTGGGCTGCAGGAACCTGTGGCTGACTTGTAGCCCCCCTCAACGGGTCGCAGGCGTTATCAGCACTGACGTCTGGCATGGTCGGCTGCATCCTCGACGTGCAATGGTAGCAGCAAGCAACTTAAATAGCCCTGGTCAGGGATATTTAAGTTGCTCATTGCTACCATTATGAGTCACTCCTGAAGAAACCCACTGGGCGAAACACTGAATAAAATGGGTCCTTTCTCTAAACTTGATGTTTTTCAATACACCATAAAGTGTTTATAATGATAATGAAGTATGTATAAGCATATTGAATGTGTGAATGAGTAATTCATTATCAGTGTCCGAGTGAAAGAATGGTGTGTGATGTCTTCACGGTTATTCAGCATATCGCGTAACTTACATATGTATGGGCTTATGAGAGAAGCTAAGATTCAAAATGTGGAAAGGGATGGGGATGGTGATAAATGGTGAAGAGACGGGTGGAGTATATAAAATCTGATTTTTGCAGATGATTGGTATACTCGATTTTTTCCAGCTGATGATCCACTTTCGTGAATGTGGCACCTGCGCACTGCTGCCGCGTGATTGGGTTTTAATTTCATACCTGAAGTATCGTATTTACAACAAACAATCGTACCTTATATTCCAGTTCTCATAAATGCTGTTTTGCATTGTCATTGTACTTTACAAACAGACATGAAACGAGTGTGTATCTGTGCTTCACCCAAACGGACAATAAATTTAAGGAAGTTGTATTTGAATTGAAATATTTATTGTTGTAAAAGGTACACAGTTGTTGCATCTCTAATAAATCAACAAATATAATACTTACAGATATATATACTTACGGGTAACAAGGGCGAAGGTATCGAAGCAATGGAGTAGGTGTGATCAATAAAGTCTGACACACTGCGAGACGAGACATTGTTTTTCCCGCCTGGCCATCCCTCGTCCCCCCCCCCCCCCTGTAGCTACTGTTCCATTCGCCTCCCAACTTCCACCACTTTACCGCTGACAAAACCGCTAATTTACTTAGAATGGTACTATTGTCTAATGTAACAAGTGCTGAAGTATTAAGATACCTTTTATTTGCACTTACCCAGCCAAATGCGTTAATTTATTTATTTATTTTTTTAAATATAGGGAGATGCAACAACTCTGTACCTTTTACAGCAATAAATATTTCAGTTCAAAAACAACTTCCTCAAATTCATTGTCAGTTTGGGTGAAGCACAGATCCATACTCGTTTCATGTTGTATAGTACAGTGACAATGCAAAACAGCTTTTATGAGAACTGGAATATAAGGTACAAGTGTTTTTTTGCAAATATGATCCTTCAGGTATGAAACTGAAACCAACCAATCACGCGGCAGGAGTGCACAGGTGTCACATTCACGAAAGTGGATCATCAGCTGGAAAAAAAAATCAAGTATAACTAGCAAACTGGCTCAGAGTCGTGTGAAAGACTGAGTATCGTGGACTGAACGCGAATGTAGATAGAAGTAACTGTGATGCCCTGGTAAGTTGGAGAGACTTGAATTGGTTAATGAATATAAGTATCTCTGTGCAGTTACAGAAAAAAGAGAGCAATGTTATATGGAAATTAAATTTAGAGTGGTTCAAGGAGGAAAGGTGGCTAGTGCTGTGAAGGCCTTGATACTAAAAAGAGGTTTAAGTATGAAGATTACGAGAGGATTACATGAAGTTTTTTTGTTTTACAGAAAACGTACGGGTGTGAGGATTTGGTAGACATGAGTGTGCAAAGACAAGAGAAAAAGTGAGCAAAGAATAGTAGTAGTAGTAGTAGTAGTTGTAGTTGTTGTTGTTGTTGATGATGATGGTGGTGCTGTTGTTGTACTACCCCAGTTTATCTGATCGAGAAGACCCATCAGTGGCAGACAAGCAACCATCGCTGCAGGGCCATCCCGTGCAGTGAATCGATCTTCCCTCGTCAAAGCGAGGCGCGGGGATTTGTGTGGAGGTTTGGTTCCTGGGTGGACGCTGCATTTGCGTCTCCACCCCGTTAACAGGAGCATCATAGTTGGTTCCTTGCCACTCCATTTTTTGGCTATATGGTTACCGCACAGCGCTGTAAATCGTTTCCTGAGTTGGCAAGGAGCAGTGAAAATTTGATTATTATTAAATGTGTGTGGCATGGCTGGAATAAGAATGTGATCTGCCAAACGAAGTAAGAAGTATGGAAGCTTGCTGATGAAAATGTTGATCTAAGCCTGACATCTATTCTACACGTCAATAAGAATAGCACAAATCAATATGTTTGGCAGTAATCACCTTCTTTTTAATTATTACGGTACATTTCTCCTTTCTCTGAAATCTCCATTCTAGGAGATTTCAATGTTCACCACCACCTTTGGCTCTCCTCTCCTTTAACTGATGCACCTGGTGAACAAGCCTACATCTTTTCTATCCTTAATGACCTAGAGCAGCTTGTACAGCACCCAACCCGTATCCCTGACCGCCTTGGAGAGAGTTCCAACATACTTGACCTTTTCCTAACAACTAATCCTTCTGCTTACACTGTTCATCTTTTCTCTCCGTTGGGCTCCTCCGATCACAATCTTATTACCTTAACATGTCCAATCGCTCCAGTACGGCCTGTGGACCCTCCAAAGAAACGCCGCCTGTGGCACTTTGGAGCTGCAGATTGGGAGGCCCTCAGGCAGTACTTCTTTGATTTTCCATGGAATGATGATTGCTTCCATGGCCGGGAGCCATCTGAGTGTGCCTTGCGCATTACGGAGGTTATTCTCTCAGGCATGGAAGCATACATTCCTTTCTCATATCCTCTGACTAATGCAAGAAAGCCTTGGTTTAATCACGCTTATTCTAATGCTGTCCGCAACAAGGAGAGGGCCTATAAGAGGTACCGGAGCCGACCCACCCATGAATCACACCTTTTATATATTTCTGCCCGGAATCGTGCTAAGTCTGTTCTTCGCTCTGCTAAAAACAATTTCATCCGTGCTAAATGTTCCCAACTCTCCAACTCGAACTCTTCTCGCTCCTTCTGGCACCTTGCCAAAAACCTTTCTAACAACTTTACCTCATCATCCTTCCCTCCTCTTTTCTACTCTGATGGCTCTGTAGCTATTTCTTCTACTGATAAAGCAGATCTCTTTGCTCAGACTTTCTCCTCCAATTCCACCTTAGACGATTCCGGTGCTATTCCTCCATCACTTCCCCCCTCTGACTTCCTATTGTCTGACATTAAAATATCTTCAGCTGATGTGTTCTCTGCCATTACTGGCCTCAATACTAAAAAGGCATTCGGTCCTGATGGAGTCCCTCCTGTTGTCCTCAAAAACTGTGCTTCTGTGCTTACACCCTGCCTAGGTAAACTCTTTCGCCTTTGTCTCTCAACTTGTACCTTTCCTTCTTGCTGGAAGTTTGCTCTCATTCAGCCAGTCCCAAAGAAGGGTGACCATTCCCAACCCTCTAACTATCGTCCAATTGCTTTAACATCCTGCGTATCAAAAGTTTTCGAGTCAATTCTTAACAGAAAAATTTTAAAGCACCTTTCCTGTCACAACCTTCTTTCTGATCGTCAGTATGGGTTCCGTCAGGGACGCTCCACTGGCGATCTTCTCACCTACCTTTCNCCTTTCAGACTCTTGGTCATCCTCCCTTCGGGACTTTGGCGAAAGCTTTGTCATTGCACTTGACATCTCAAAGGCTTTCGATCGAGTCTGGCATAAATCTTTAATTTCCAAACTGCCCTCCTACGGTTTCTATCCTTCTATCTGTGCCTTCATCTCTAGCTTCCTTTCTGGTCGTTCTATAGCCGCTGTTGTAGACGGCCATCGTTCCTCTCCTAGACCTATCAACAGTGGTGTTCCTCAGGGTTCTGTCCTATCACCTACTCTCTTCCTTTTATTCATCAATGACCTTCTAAGCTGTACATCTAACCCTATCCACTCATATGCTGATGATTCCACCCTTCACCTTTCCATTCGGTTCCCGCAACGTCCATCTCAGCAGTTGCTTCAACAAAAGAGGGATGAGGCTATGGCACACCTAATGTCTGATTTGGCTCGTATCTC
>JAGKTI010041789.1:0-10200 GCA_018397915.1 Birgus latro
TTACCAAAGTGATCTACTGTTCGAAATGACGCAAGTTCCATCCCAGGGTAGGATTGGGAACAGTTTGAATATTTGAAAATTCTTACTGCACACATTTCTGAATGTTCACGTGATCCCCCGTTATGCTCAGTGTAAAAATTAAAAAAAAAAACGTGAAAAATAAACATAAGTAAACTAGAATGGCACTCAGTAAAGCACATACCTCCGCCAAGGCCCAACATGCAGCTGGAAAAACACTACCCCCCTATAAAAGTATATTTAAATCCGCTAGATCCGGAATTTTATATGGATCCGCGCCAAACTGTACGCAGTCGTAGATACCAACATCCTAAATGTGCCTGTTTTTTTTTTTTTTCATCAAGATCCATGCAATATTTACTGAAAAATTTACGAAAATGTCGAAAACGCCCTATCTCACAATGTTAAAGAGAGTGAAAAGCATTCCTGGATCCCCACCTTTATCTGGATCCGCACCAAAATTTAATGGAGTCAATATTGGGCCTTGGCCCATTCTTCTACCAAGTTTCGTGGAAATCCGTCCAGAAGATTTTGTGTAATCTTGCTCACAAACAAACCAGCAAACAAACAAATGGACAGGGGTGAAAACATAACCTCCTTGGCGTAGGTAATAAATAAATACCGGTACATGAATACATAAAATACTTTTCATTCACACAATGTTATTAACCACTAACTTTCTTCTTGCGTCTCACTGGTCAACACTCGGTCTTACGGGTGAACAGCTTGGTGGCGCATTGTACGCTTGACTACAAATGTGTGCGTAATATCTTTTCTACCTCTCACCTTCCTCTACTGGCTAATATTTATATGCAGTAAGAAGCCTGGTGCTTGTTCTGTACCCATAAACGATTCTCTTTAATATTAGCCTATACATCAGGTAGGAAAGTGACGGAGATAGGAGGTAGGATATAGAAGGTAACGTTTGTCCCTAGTTGCCTACCACTGACCTCTGCCGTGTACTGTACTGCATTAAACACTGCCCCATGCATCACTCTTATGTCACAGACATCAATTCTCAACCAGTAAATGCTGCTTCTCCTGCACATCATTGTCCATTGCTCTTTCCAATACTAATCACCATCTCATAAGCCATTAATACATACCTATTAGCACACAACTAAATAATAATACAACAGTTACCTCTGTCTCATAAACAACCGATACATCACTAATCAATAACACATAATCAGCCATCAGTGTAGTACTAACCACCACAGCTCCCTGTGTCTCACTAATCCCTACTCTTCATCGCAGGTATATTACTTGGTGCTGGCCGGGTCGCTATGGCAGTACACCGAGGAGGACTGGGAAGAATATGGGAGCAGCGAAAACGGCCAGGCCACGGACAGTGTTATCATTGCGGAAAGCGGCACTACACACAGGCACTATCCAGGTGAGAGAGAGAGAGAGAGAGAGCTTACTTGTATGGATATGACTTTTTATTATTATTTCTTTATGTAAGGAAGAAGGAACCAAGGGCTAAAAGCCTGCAAGATTGTTTCCTCCAAAAAGAAAATAACAAGAAAACAAAATGCGAAATTCAAGATTCTTTCATTTCGAGATGGCTGGACACACTGCGTTTACAAGACTGGAGGTCATAGTCAGTCACTAGGATTTACAGATAGAGGAAGACAGTTCCAGAGTTGACCTGCTGAATACATGAAGGACTGGGAGCAACGGTTAATTGTTTCTTTAAAGAGTTGGGCTGAGAAGGGATGAGAGTTTATTGCTGGATGGGTGCTATGTTTCCACTGTGATGGTGAAGGGATGCAAACACAGTTCAAAGGGCAGTGACCATTGATGTAGAGACAGAAGAGAGATAAAGATAAAACAGTGCGGCAAAGAGACAGACGTTCAAGGGAGCAAGTAGGAGGAAGAGAATTAATGAGACGTAATGTCTTTGGCTCCACCTTGTTGAGAAGAGCTGTATGTGGTGAGCTTCCACACATATGAGAGTTGTACTCTTCACAGTGGTGGATAAAACCTCTGTATAAAGTCAAAAATTGTGCAGCAGTAATGAAAGCATGGAGTCGGCTTAGCACACCTAATCTCTTGGAAGCAGATTTTGCAAAAGAGGTAAAATTATCTTTACAAGATAAATACCCAGAGAATGAAACCCGAAGTATGCTCAAAGATGATGCAGGGTTGAGTTGGAAATTGTTAAAGATTAGAGATACTCCTGAAGAAGATTTTGGTGGGTCAAGAGAAGGAACAACTGAGTTTTTGATCCATTACAAACAACATGATTACTTTTATCTAACCAGAGATATGACTTAAGACAGATATTAAGTATGCTATTGCCTCATCCCTGGTTTACTGAATTAACTACTGGGATGGATGCTGCAGGATGCAGATGGAAGGGTGGATAGGGTTAGATATACATCTTAGAAGGTCATTGACGAACAGAAGGAAGAGAGTTGGTGACAGAACAGAGCCCTGAGGAACACAACTACTGATAGCCCTAAAAGAAGAATGGTGGCCGTCTACAAGAGAAGCTATAAAATGACCAGAAAGGAAGCTGGAGATGAAAGCACAGACGGAAAGATTAAAAAAAAGATAGGACAGTTTGGAAATTCAAAATTTTTGCCAAACTCTGTCTAAAGCCTTTCAGATGTCAAGTGCAATGGCAAAGCTTTCGCCAAAGTCCTGAAAGGAGGATGACTCTGATTCTGGAAGGAAAGTGAGAAGATCGCCAGTACAGTGTCCCTGGTGGAACAAGCACTGACGATCGGAAAGAAGGTTATGAAAGGAAAAGTGCATTATTTTTTTGATAGATTCAAAAAGTTTAGAAACTCCGGATATTAAAGGACCTGAAGGGTAGTCAGAGGGCTAGAAATGGTCACCCTTCTTTAAGACAGGCTGAATGAGAGCAAACTTTCAGCAAGAAGGAAAGGTACAAGTTGTTAGACACAGGCAAGAAAATTTACCCAGGCAGGGTATAAGCACAGAAAAACAGTTATTCAGGACAACAGGAAGGACCCCACCAAGCATATATGCCTTGTTAGTAAGGCTAGTGATGGCAGAAAACACATCAGCTTGAGAAATTTTTATGTCAGCCATGAGGAAATCAGAGGGGGGAAGTGATAGAAGGACAGCATTGGAATCGTCAATGGTGTAACTGGAGAAGAAAGTCTGAAGAGTTCTGCTTTATCAGTAGAAGAAACAGCTACAGGGCAATCAGAGCAGAAAAGAAGAGGAAGGATGATGAAGTAAAGTTGTTAGAACGGTTTTTGGCATGGTGCTAGAAGGAGCAGGAAGAATTTGAATAAGAGAGTTCAGTGCATTAGGTACGGAAGAAATTATTTTTGGCAGAGCAAAGGACAGACTTAGCACCATTCCAGGCAGAAACATAAAAGAGATGAGTTTCAGGGATGGGTTGGTAACGGAAACTTTTGTAGGCCTCTGTGAGAAGTGTGCCCATAGATTTACCATCAGGATTTCATGTTATTCTGAAAGACCCCGTAGTGCTATTGGATGCTTCACTGGGAGCATAGATGTTACACTCACGGAGTGCATTTACTGTACACATCTCATACAGTCATTCAGGGTACAGGTAGGGAGTTTCCTTTGTGTGTTTGTTGCCCAGTGTGATGACTACACTGTGTACACATAGAACAGTCTCTTCAGCAGAATTAATAAGAAGGCACCTGGACTTTGCCGATTCATGAGATTCCACCACGTTTGACCGATGATGTATAGGCAACAAACGTCCACTTCCTTCTTGTCTACCCCCTGGTAAGTAAGATGGCTTCCGACATGTTATCGACACAGAGATTAATAGAAGACAGTCTAAACAGTAAAATAATTCTAATATCATAAGTTAGTGATAACATTACATAACAATATATTATATTAATAATTAGAGTATACTAGTTAACAGGGAGAATATATAATTAAATATACATACATAAGAGATTGACACAATACTGATATATGTTACAGTGCTGGATAATGCAATTACATAAACGTTCGTTATACAGGAAGCACAATGGTATCGCGAGAGAATAGGGTCTCGAAGTAACTAAATAATGTCCACATAATTAGGTGGGTGTCCACACGTCTTCATACAAATCAGTAGAGTATAGTAGAGAAGGAGTGGGCCGTAGTTTGCTCATTTTATCACGGTCCCACTCAAATCTTTCCTACTCTAGTGTCAGGTTGCAAATTCTTCTTGTCACTTTCACATTTAACAGGTTTCACTGTTTTCATCGTTTTCCTTGTTTCATGTTGTATCCTAATTGCATGGCGTCATTTTCCCATACGTTTAACAAAGCAATGGATAAAAAATCACTTTGAATTTCTGAAAAAGCCTACTATGGTGAATGCAATAAATGAATGTCAATATAAAATAGGGGCTAAAAAAAATATGATGAACGAAGTGAGATATCTGGACAACAGCGTTCTCACAAGGAAGCACGGTAATGGGGAAGATGTTAACGGAAAACACTGGGTTTGAACAGAGGACGAACATCAGTGTGAGAGATCAGATGGGACATACGGTCGTGAGACAGAAGCATTCAGAGGACAAAAAGCAGTACAAAGTCATTGTGAGGAAGAGGAAAGGAAATTAGTTGGAAGAGATCAAGGATGGCTGTGGAACAAACAGGAATATAGACCATGATATATATAAAACAAAACAAAAACAAAACAAAAGAGAGCCAAATTCAAGATCCGTTCATTTCGAGATGCCTGGACACACTGCATTTGAAAGACCGAAGATCATAGGAAGCAGGAAATACAGACGGAAGGAAACAGTTGCAGAGCTGACCTGTTACATAAATGAAGGACTGGGAGTAACGGTTAACTCTTGCATTAGAGAACTGGAAAAAAAAGGGATAAGAGTTTGTTGCTAAACGGGTGCTATGCACCCGTCGTAGAGGTAGCGGGATGCAAGCAGACAGTTCAGAGAAGCAGTGAGCATGGAAGTAGCGACAGAAAGGAGATAAAGATGCAACAGTGTGGCGAAGAGACAGAGGTTGAAGGGAGCCAGTAAGAGGTGGAAAGTTAAAAAGACGAAAAGCATTTGACTCTACCCTATTTAGAAGAGCTGTATGTGGGGAGCCTCCCCACACATGAGAGTTGTACTTTACACAGGAGCGAATAAAACCCGTGCATAAAGCCAACAACTGCGCAGGGGGTAAAGAAAGTACGGAGTCGGCTTAGCACACCTAATCTCTTGGAAGCAGAATTTACAAGAGATGTATTATGATCTTTCCATGATAAATCCCGAGTGAATGAAACCCCAAGCATATTCAAAGATGATGCAGGATGGAGCTGGATATTATTATACATTAGTGGGTACTCCTGTGGAAGATTTTGTCGGTTTGACAGGTGTAAAAACTGAGTTTCTGATGCAAGCAACAAGATCATTTTTACCCCAGTCAGAGATACGAGCCAAGTCAGACATTAGGTGTGCCATAGCCTCATCCCTTGTTTGTTGAAGTAACTGCTGAGATGGACGTTGCGGGAACCAAATGGAAAGGTGAAGGGTGGAATCATCAGCGTACGAGTGGATAGGGTCAGATGTACAGCCCAGAAGATCATTGACGAATAAAAGTAAGAGAGTTGGTGATAGATAGGACAGAGCCCTGAGGAACACCACTGTTGATAGATCTAGGAGAAGAACTATGGCCGTCTACAACAGTGGCTATAGAACGACCGGAAAGGAAGCTGTAAATGAAGGCACAGATTGGATGATAGAAACCGTAAGAGGATAGTTTGGAAATTAAAGATTTATGCCGGACTCGATCGAAAGCCTTTGAGATGTCAACTGCAATGGCAAAGCTTTCGCCAAACTCCCGAAAGGAGGATAATCAGGAGTCTGAAAGGTAGGTGAGAAGATCTCCAGTGGAGTGTCCCTGACGGAACCTATACTGAGGTTAAGAACACGCCTTCTCTTCATCCTGTCTAACGTTAAATATAGAAGCCGTCTACCATCTATTATCAAGACTGTCCACCATCAAATATAGTAGCTGTCTGCCACCAGTCACCAAGCCTGTCTGTCACGAAGCCTGTCTATCACCAAGCTTGTCTAACACCAAGCCTGTCTGTCACGAAGCCTGTCTATCACCAAGCTTGTCCGACACCAAGCTTGTCTGTCACCAAGCCTGTCTCTCATCCCAACCACGACTCTTTCGATTATCAAACCCCCAGTGACCCGGTGACCTGCAACTCGCCCTCTTCTCACCCCCTGCCTCAAGCCAGCTGTCAACAAGACTACAGCATCATGTCACCCTGTCAGTGAATGATATTACCCACCAACAGTGACTCATCATCTCGCCGAACATCTCGCATCAATATTAAACATCATACGCAGTATAATTAGGTGATGAGTTAGAACTATTCAGTGAAAAGTTTATTCCATTACTTCCGCACCAATAATCCTTATACATTACTTTTTTTTCTTACACGATTTAATATGTACTTAGAACAATTTCCCCAGACCGTCCCTCATACTCCCGATTTTGTTTTACTAAATATAACACTGAGTTTCGCGATGACCTACTGGTTTACAGTACCAACAAACTGTCCTATTTCTGCTCGTAGAAATGGCTTGGTTATGAGAGACACTGCTTTGCAACACTGGTCTAGCACGCGACATGGCTGGTGAACGTGGTGTGACGTTTTGTCTGCTAAGTGGAAGTGAGACGTTTCCTTGCTCTTTGACTGCAAGGACTGCGGTGTTTTGCTATTGAAATTGGTTGTTTTGTTCGTACTATTTGAGAAGGTATGATACTGAGTTTCTCTTTTCTATGTACAGCTAACATGGGTATGTCATCCCTTTCGAGAAAACTGAATCTCAAAAGGTGAATCTGATTCACGCTTACTAAGACGATTTAAGAATCTGAGACAACTAAATAACGTTGCCACATTATTTACTGTAAGTGGTTTTTCCATTATCATCAATTTCCTTCCACGGATTGTTTCCTAATGCCTCTGAGATTTCCGTTATTGTTGCGGCTAAAAGAACTGTCTCTGCTAACAGCATATTTTGTTCGGAAGGGATGAACTTATCCTGTCTCATATTTTGCAGTAATCTGTAAAAGCATATCAAACATCCTGCTTTCGTGTGATTCCAAAAATGTGCTACGAATTTGTTACAGCATTCATCAGTGGAAGTAACTTTCTAAAAAAAACACACACACATAGTATGAGATATCCGACTCGGGAATAACCACCATCTAATTGGCTTCGAAGATGGCGATTTTAGTACTGTCTGTTGTATGTCCTTTGTAACTGCAGACTGGACATCACTAATGAAATCATACATGCTAATTGCAGGATTCATTTCTGCAAATTTTGGAAGTTTTGCATCTTGCAATATGATTGGGGAGTCAAGAGGGGTTTTCATATTTTAAAAAAGTGGCAGAAGTAGGAGAAGGTAAGTGAGAAATGTGTAATGTATTGTGGGTATTGTGGGTATGATGTGAATGGAACTCAGCTGATTGAACACTTGCTCGTGAATAAGTCTTTCCATTTCTCAGACAAGTAAGATTATCGTGTCAGATTTCAATGTTGGTCGGTTTTATTTGATCTCCGGAAGTATGTGACTTAAGGGTTAAGGGACTGAAAAGGGAGGCTGCCAGAGATCGAGCAGCGTGGAAAGCCGCCATTAGGTGACCAAGGCCGACACATGCAAGCATGTTGGAGCCTTCAAAAACGAAACGAAGTATGTGAATCATCCTCAAAGAAATTAAACTCCTTAAAGTAAGAAAATGTCATTAAAAATAAATTTGGAGAAAAAAATTAGTACAAGGAAAACAGTAGGTGAATAGAAGTGAAGAGATTTTTTTGTCTTTTTAAACAAAGGAGGGTTTCTTTATATATACTGTTTGCAAATGAAGTAATCATGTAGATGAGAATAGTAAAAGAAAATTCGGAGTATGAAAAATAATCTGAGGAAATTGTTTTAGGTACAGTAATTTAATAGTGTAAGAGAAAAAATAATAATGTCCTGAGGTTTTTGGTCCAGGGGTAACAGAAGGAACTTTTTACTCAATGCATTTAACTCACCGCCTATTTATATAGCATATGGTGCAGGGCGTGGTGTGAGTTGGTATTGATAACTGGTGGGAGGTGAAAAGAGGCGAGTTGCAGGTCACCGGGTCACTGGAAGTTTGACAGTCAGCAGAATCGTGGTCCGGATGAAGACTCGGTGACATACAGGCTTGGTGACGGGCAAACTTTTTGACCCAACGGGCAAGCTTGGTGACGGGCAGGCTTGGTGATAGGCTCGGTGCCTGACGGGCTAAATGGCAGCCAGGCTCGGTGACAGACGGGCCCAATGACAGACAGACTCCTTAACATACTGGCTTTATGACAGACAAGTTCTGCGACAGACTGGCTTGATGACAGGCAGGTTCTATGAGAACTGGTTAAATGACAGACATGTTCTCTGACAGCCAGGGTTGACGACAGATGTCAAACAGTCGGTTTCCAGGCTACTGGATTTAACGGTAGAGACCTGAAACTAAGGCGTGTCCTTGACCTTGCTGCCACCACTGTGTGAGAAGTGTGCCCGTAGATTTATCATCAGGATTGCTTCTGGATGCTTTACTGGGAGCTTAGATGTTACACCCATGGAGTGTAGTTGATCTTCAACTCTCATACAATCTTTCAGGGTACGGATAGAGAGTTTCCTTTGTGTGTGTTACCCAAATTCACGACTACACTGTGTACACACAGAACAGACTCTTCTGCAGATTTGGCAAGAAAGCAGCTGGTCTCTGCCGATTCATGAGATTCCACCACATTTGACTCATGATGTTTAAGCAACAAACATCCACTTGCTTAGAGTTCTCCTTGTTGTGGACAGCACTAGAACAATTGTGATTAAACCAAGCACTTTTTTTTCATTAGTCACAAGTTGAGAAAATGGAATTTAGGCTTCCATGCTCAACAACGTAACCTTCGTTATGTGTGAGGCACACTCGGATGGCTGTCAGCCATGGAAGCAATAATCTTTCCCGGGAAAAGCAAAGACGTACTGCCTGAGGGCCTCTAATCTGCAGCTCCAAAGTGCCACTGCTTCGTAGGAGGATCCACAAGCCTTTCTGGACAGGTTAAGATGATAATGTTGTGATCGGAGAGACCAACACAGAGAAAAGATTAAGAGGATAAGCAGAAGGATTATTTGTAAGGAAAAGGTTAGGTATATTGGAACTCTCGAAGGCAGTCATGGATATGAGTAGGTTGCTGTGCAAGGTGCTCCAGGTCATTAAGGATACAAGAGATGCAGGTTTGTTCACCAGGTGGATTGGTGAAAGGAGAGGAGACCCAAAGGTGGTGGTGAACAATGAAATAACCAAGATCGGAGATTTCAGAAAAAGGAGGAATTGATAGGATGCATTCACTCTTAGATATAATATAGTAAAAGAATTTTTCACAGTCAGGGGCAAGTATACAAAACAGATTTATTTAGTCAGAGAATGACAGAGTAGCCGAAGCCGGAGAGTAGAGAATTAAGAAGATTCAAGTTCTGGAACACGAAAGCAAGACATGTTGTTGCATACATATACACTACAGCCTTGTTTTGCTTTGAATTGAGTATAGAGAAAGCACGGGGATACAGAGAAGGGGTTGCTACCAACCGCTTCAGACAGCAATTCAGTGAAGAAGAGAAGATGAGGTTTAGAGGAAGAGGGGTGGTGATCAACAGAGAGAAAATTAGAGGAGGGCCACGAATTTTGCAGAAATGAACACGAATTGAGCCAGGCAATGGTTCCATGCTTCTCTCCTGGCTATCACCGGGAGTCGGACTTATGATGGAGGCTTTTACTGTTCCCCCCTAGGGACTCTGAAGCTGGGTGTTAAGATGACCTTTTTTGATGAATTTGGAATAGGACGTGACGCGTGTAACATGCCTGTAGTTTGATGCTGACGGTTAGAGGAAATTTTGTAGGAGAGTATGCTGGCCTACTCTCTGTGTCACTGAAAAACTGAAAAAGTTCAGCAAAATGGGATGGTCAGAAGCAGCCCCGAGGGGTGATGAAATGGGGGATCCATCTCTCCCTATCATCAGCTTTCCATTCACCTTGGGAGTACTGCCCTATTTTGACTGGTACTACAGTCTACTCCCTCTGTATGCTTGTGTATGTCGGTATGTGTGCAAAATTGTGCAGCCGTTTATGCATCTTGTGTGTGTGTGTGTGTGTGTGTGTGTGTGTGTGTGTGTGTGTG
>JAGKTI010041792.1:0-10199 GCA_018397915.1 Birgus latro
CATGGACACCGGATCTATAGTAAAATTGATTTCTGATACCTCTTTAGGCATCATTCTAGTCATTCTAGGACGGAGTAATTACATACCAACGTCGCTCTTCATGGACACCGGATCTATAGTAAACTTGATTTCTGATACCTCTTTAGACATCATTCAACGCCACTGCAACCGCGTCAGTTTCCTTGAACCGCCTGACATTCGCCTATGCAGTGTAGAAGGCTCAGCATTGAAGATCAAGGGAAGAGTCACTTTAGAAGTACAACTAGACAGCGCCTTGCTACCTTTCCCAATAGAATTTCATGTTACTAACGACCTGAAATATCCAGCAGATGCCCTTATTGGCTTACCCACCATGGCACAACACTCCATTGCATTATTGCCTGCCTGTAGTAGTATAGGCATTTCTGGGTTCCCAGTCTACAGTATGAAATGTCCCCATCCTGTACTGCCAGTAACTTCAGTCATTCAGTCCCCCCTGACTCTCGCACTCCCTAAGAGTACAGAACAAGCCGAGCAGTCATCATCATCATCATCCAAGAACACAGAGATCATTCCCTCGCTGACTGAGAGCAAGGAAATACCTCATGATACATCCTCTCAGCATTCAGAAAAGGCTCTTCCAGCCTCCTCTAACGACAGCACTACAGCCGACTCAGACATGTCTCAGTTACCTACCTCACAAAGTCTGATGTTTTCCAGCACGCAGAGACGAGGCGTGTAGTAACGAATACGTGCACAATTTTGTTATCACATGAGTTCACCAAAGTCTCTGTTCGTGTTTTAGGTGCGAAAGAAGGAGTGGATGTACTAACACTACCTGAGATGTGTTGTGTGAATGGCTTAACTTATGAGTCAGCCTGGTGCATGATCTTAGAGGACAGTCTGTGTTATCTATACTTGCTCAATGTCACGAATGCTCCACTAAAATTTAACGTGGTGTAAATATCGGAGATTTCCTAGCATACCCTGCGGGCATAATGGTGTGCCAGGAATCCTATATCCCTACTGATGATGATAGTCAACCAACAGGTATATGTGCCATTAACTCTACGGGATCTGCTCCGACTCGTTCACCTGACCTGCTCTCAAACCTAACTTGTAAAGAGTTTCCACAGCATAAATCTCAACTGCTCAACCTTTTGCACGCTTACAGAAATGTGGTAGCCTTAATCGGAGAACAAATGGGCAAAACAGACTTAGTAAAACATCACGTAGATCTAGTGCCAGGAATTCAGCCGATTTACATACCAGAATATCGGTTACCTCACAGCTTGAGAAAACAGATCAGATGGTAAAGCAAATGTTAGTTCAGGATATTATCGAATCCTCCGTCAGTCCATGGAATAGTCCTCTTTTCTTAGTCCCAAAGAAGGACGGCAACTGTAGACCAGTAGTGGACTACCGTAAAGTAAACACCGTAACTGTTCCAGACTGTTTCCCGTTACCTGTCCTCACAGATTTGCTAGAATCACTAGGTGAAAATAACGTATAGTCTTTTCATCCCTAGACCTCCTCAGTGGATACTGGCAGGTCGAAATGGAAGAATCCTCTCGCCCAGCTACAGCCTTCAGCACCCCTTCCGGGCATTTTCAGTTTAAGAGACTTCCTTTTGGTTTGAGAAATGCTTCTTCAGTATTCATGCGACTTATCAATTCGGTCTTTAGTGGCATGATGGGACACTCTCTTTTTGCTTACCTAGATGATATCATTGTTGTAAGTAAATCAGTCAATGACCATTTTGCCAAACTACAACAAGTATTGGAACACCTACAGCTAGCAGGCCTGAAAATCAACCTCAGTAAATGTGACTTCCTGAGAAAGAAAATCAGCTTTCTAGGCCATGTCGTCGACGCACAAGGCATTCATACTAATGACGACAAAATTAAGGCGATCATCAATTTCCCAGAACCTACCACTACCAATGCTGTCAGAAGTTTCCAAGGCCTAAGTGGTTACTACCGCAGATTCTTTAATGACTATGCAGAGATCGCCGCTCCTCTAACCCACTTACGAAGGAAGAATATATCCTTTGTATGGACAAACGATCAGTCCCAGGCTTTCCGAGCGCTAAAGACAGCTCTTGTCAATGCCCCAATTTTATCATTCCTTGATTATTCCAAACCCTTTCTTCTATGCACAGACGCCTCAGGCGCAGGACTTGGTGCAGTTTTAATGCAACTAGATCAAGCATCCAGGAAGCGTGTAATAGCGTATGCTAGTCGCGAACTTACCACCGCTGAACGTAATTGCAGTGTCACTGATTTAGAAACTTTGGCAGTAATCTGGTCCTTAAAACATTTCAGAGAGATAGTATATGGTTATCTAGTGCATATCCAGACAGACCACCTTCTCTATGTGATTTGTTTAAGGGACACAATCTCACCGGTAGGTTAGCTAGATGGTCCATCACCATCCAGGACTTCAATCCCACTTTTCAGTATGTCCCAGGAAAATCGAATGTAGTCGCGGACGCCCTCTCACGTCATGTAGCCGCACCTGTCACGTCCCTGCAGCTCAAGGTCACTGACAGCACAACCTGAACATCAGAGGATGTTCAAAACTCTCAGCGCAATGATTCCATGTGGTCACAAGTAGTTTATTTCCTTGAATCAGGAGATGCCTCGACCTTACCTGCTCTACCAGTACCACTAGATGAGTTCATACTAAAAGATGGTCTCTTGTACAGAAAAACATTCCTTACAGCGAAGGATTTGCCCAACAGAGAAGTACACCAACTCGTCCCTACTGACCTGATATCTGCGGTCCTTCACATCGTTCATGATACACCTCACGCATCCCATCCAGGTAAAGACCGATGCTTACGCCAAGCACGTCTCGAGTACTATTGGCCAACCATATCAATGCGCACTGTGACTCTTGCATCTCGTGCCACCGCCACAAAGGTTCCATTGGCTTACCTGCACCGCTCTTACAATATCCAATCCCGTCACGCCCATGGGAAACAGTGTCCATCGATCTTTTGAAACTCCCTCTTACAGAATCAGGCGCAGAGTATTTGTTTGTAGCAGTCGACCACTTCTCACGCTACTGTGTCCTCGTACCCCTCTCAGATAAGACCGTGAAGTGTTGCACGTGCCTTCGTAGATCACGTAATTTGCCCATTCAGTGCACACGTACCATCCTCACTGACAACGGTACTGAGTTCAACAATAGCCTCCTGGAGGAGATCTGTCGCCACTTTAAAATTAATAAATGCAATGTCATACCTAACCATCCAGCTTCCAATGGCCTTGTACAGCGCCACAATAGAAAAATCTTAGAGTACCTCAGACACCTAGGCTCCCATAGTTCGACATGGGATAACTGGATTCCCCAAGTGGCATCCTCAATCAATAGCTCCATCAACGCTTCCATTGGCGAATCTCCCTTCTTTGTCCGCTTTGGTTTTGACAAACACCTACCATACACCCTGTTATCCTCAAAGCCAGATCCAATCTATAACATGGATGACTATGTCAAAGTAAAATTGGCCAACTTCCAAACAATCCATCAGTATGTAACATCCAATCTCGCTTCATCTAAGGAGAACATGATACAACGCCAACATAAATCTGCCTCTCCTATCACTATCAACGTCGGTGATCTTGTCTTTGCTCATTCCCATACGCGTACCTCTAAATTGGATGACAAATTTACCTGCTCCCATCGCGTACTGAATAAACAAGCCAACAAGTTCCACATCCAAGACCTCTCCACTACAGATAGATAGATAGATAGATAGATATTTATCGACTAGAAAAATTCATCCACAGAATAAAACCATGCACAGTAAAACATAAAAAGGTCGAAATGCAGACGCAAACATTAAAACAAAAAACAAAAAACACAAATATAAATCACAATCAGGTACCCTAAAAAACGCACAAAAGGAAAAATAATACTAAAAAAAAGAGCTAAAATCGTAACACATTGACAAAACTACAGTTACGAATACAACCTCAAGACAGAATGTACAGAAGCACACACAACATCGTAATCAGTTCTTTGCATAAGATTTTCTAAAGTTGTAATATTGAAATGCCTACGTAGATTCTGTGACAGGGGACACTGCTCAAATACATTCTTTTCAGACTGTATATCTCCACAATTACAGAGGCGCTCCTCTATCGGCAACCGACCTCTTCCGCGCCTATTCCATCGCCCTTCTTCTGTTGCAAGGGAATGTACACTTAATCGTAATTGTGACCAAGATATGCGTTCCAGCTCCTTAATTCCTCTTTTCAACTCATATATTTTGTGGGCAGAAAGACTGGGATTTAGTGAGTGATATAACTGGTATCTGGAGGATGCAGACGCTCTAACTTTCTCTTTCATCTGGTCACGCGCAATTCGTATATCATCCACATTATTCTCAATAAGGTCTCTAACATAACGTGACGTGTAACAGTTACAGTTAAGCATCACTCGAATGGCATGAGATAATGGATCACCATCTATGATTCTCCTTTCTCTCCACATTTTTACAAAGAATTTTCGTTGTTTCGCCCTAACCAGCACATGAAACGAGGGTAAATCTGACTCCAGCAAACACAGATCATTGGCAGTGGTTTTCCTAACACCCAATATTTTTTTAATACACCACATATATAGTTTCTTTACAGGTTTAACATCTCCGTTCATCCACGACTCTGAGCCATACATAATCGACGCCATTAACGCACAGTTAAAAACCTTCTTTTTCACATAAAATGGAATATCATTATTTTTATTTACAAACTCTATAAATTTCAATGCATGGCATGTTACTCTCTTGGCATGGGCTCTTATCGCCGTGGATGTAGAACCATCAGACGTGAACGGGCTCCCTAGGTATATACAGTATACTGGTTGCAATGCTCCACCATCACACCATCCACCATCATAGGCTCTATCCACGTCCTCACCGTTCAGTACCATAAATTTAGTTTTCCTTACGTTAACATCCATCCCATGTGAAACACAAAATTCATTAAGTAAACCAATTTCCCTTATCATACCCAACCTTGACGTAGACAGAAGGACGGTGTCATCCATCAGGACCAGCACATGAAGCCACTGCAGAAACCCATCCACGCCACAGCTCTGTTTTATTAACCTTATCATGTCGTTAACATACAGGACGATGGGGCACCCTGACGCACTCCTACTGACGCTGTGATTAGTGCTGTACCAATAATACTGTTGGTCACTCTGTACATGGCAATAATAGCATAAAGCATAGTCATACCACAACCCAGTCTCTTCAAAACAGAAAAAAAAAAAAACACACTTCTCCTAACCTTATCGTAAGCTTTAGAAAAATCGACAAGTGTAATAAACAATTTAAATTTCTTCTTCACTGCAACCTGGATTAACAGACGCAGCGTCACTATATCCTCAATACACCCTCTTCCCTCCTGGCTACCTGCCTGCTCCCTGAAAGGTTTAAACCACAAATTAAGTCTGTTACACAGCACCATATCATACAATTTCGCCAAACTATTTACAACACTGATACCTCGAAAGTTAGTAACCAATGATGGCGATCCATCTTTGAAAACAGTAAAGAGTTTAGCAGTCACCCACGATGAGGGATACAAGCCCGCCATGAATATGCAGTTGAACAATGTGGTTATATACAAAATCCATGGAACGGGCAACAGTTTAAGTAAACCTGGTGGGATGCCATCGAGGCCACATGCTTTATTGCTTTTGAGTTTCTTTATTTGCTCTGATACCTCGCAATATGTTATGGGGTCATCTAACAACGGGATATACACGTTGCTACGAACTGAATTATCATCAAAATCTTCCCTTTCACCCGGATTAAGAATTTCATCAAAATGTTCTTTAAATTCATCAGATGGGGATGCAGTAATCTGAGACTGATCTCCATTAAACTCCCCATTCCAATTAATGGCGCGCCACACCTTTGCGTCATCATTATTTTCCAATAGACGCTCCCACCTATTCACAAACTCGTCCCTATCAGGCTCACGCAGGTGAGTCCGACTTACAGAGGCAAAATCGTGCAAGGTGGCGCACATGCTGTCAACTCCGACATCAATATCACCATCCAGCCCGGGCGGCTCATGCTGTGATAACACTTGCACGAATTTGTCTTGATCAATAGAATCCCACTTAATTGGTTGACTTATCCTCCCTCCCTGGACCTTATTGTGTAGCACAGCATGGTCCCCCAAGCAAGATGCACGGTAAACAAGATGCTTTATATCAACAGATGAAGTAAGTAACGAAATCGATATTGGTGCATGGTCTGATGGTAACAGTAAATCATTATCAACTTTATAATAAAAAATGTCCCCTACAAGGCTGGAGGAGGCAAGGCAGACATCTAGTTCAGATACCCAATGCCTGCCCTGGCGGTAAGTGTGGTTACTTGGAAAACAATGATCACCACACTTTATATTATTCAATATTACCATCGTTTCTTCCACACATATGCCGAGAACAGCACTAGCATTATCGTTCGCCACTCGCACAGGGTCTGGTATATCGGGGTATGAGAAATGTGGCAAATCCATGGAGACCAGTAGCTCACGAACAGCACTCCCAAATCTTGCATTAAGGTCACCAATGACTATACAGCCTTTATAATGCTCACTCATCTTAATCTTTGATTGCATAGTGCTAAAAAATGCATTGCTAAAATATGGTGAATCTGAAGGCGGTATATAACATCATCCGAACAGCACACCCGCGACACATGTAGGCTTGAACCAGATTTGATCCACAATACTTGTATCCATGTCGGTGACGTACTGATTCAGATGCTGCTTAATGAGAACACACGTGCCACCACGGTGGGGATTATCACTGTCATAACTAACGTAAGAAACATAACCTGGAAAGGATACTGGTATAGATGTTTTGATTTCATTTAGACTCACAATATCAAACTTACAGAGCATTTCCATTACATTATCTTTTTCCATCTTAGTCCTCATTGTATTAATATTCCAAGACACAATCCTTATGCATTTTTGTGGTCGTCTTAAAAAGAATTCAGTTTCCACTCATCTATAACCAGTCCATCCCGGTATAGCTTCCTCTCCTTGACGTCAAGCCGGATCACACAACCTTGGTTTTCTGGCCTGTTCTTTTCAGTAGCCTCTGCCGTGCGTAACCGCTTCCACTCCTGCCGGACTGCCGGGTGAAGATCCTTCTTAACATAAATCCTGTCATAAGGTGAGCCATGGTCCTTCAGCTTATGTGTTTCGCTCAGTATCTTGTCTCGCTCACCCTTGCTTTCTACGATTACCAGGACGGGGCGTTTCCTTCCGTCGTTACCGTTGTTTTGGCCCAGACGTCGGCAGGAACATATCCGGGTGTTGACTCCCAGCACGGACATTACCTTGCCGATCTTGGTATCGTCGTCTGTAGCACCGTCCAGAGCTTCCCCTTCATCAGGCACACCAAGCATCACAAGGTTGTTTTCTCTCTCCTTCCGATCAATGCCCTCCAAAAAATTTCTGCTGTTGTAAGATGATGCTTGCCTGAGTATCAATTCTCTCCTGCATCTCTTTTAGCTTCTTGTTTATGTCTCCCTCCGATGACATAATGCCCCTCTTCAGATCCGCCAAGTCCTTTGAGATATCTGCTAAACGTGCTTCTAACCTGGCACTGGGCCCAGCATCTTCATCCGAAGCAGACAATATGGCATCAATAAGCTCATCCTTATTTATACTCTTCAGTTGATTACGCTGTAATCTACGCAAATCACCTAAAGATCGCACTGGCATAGTTGAACAGGAGACTGGGCTCTGGACAGTCACCTAACCTGTAACACCGCCGTCACTGTGGACACGGCGTCGTGGTTGTCGTGGCAACGGTTGTGACGTCACACCCTTACTGCGCACGCGCAGAAAATGGCAGCATATTTGAGGGAAGGTTGTGTCTAGGTTATTCACTTTTCCCCCACAAAAAAGACTAAGTCCATGTGTAATTTCTACTTCAATATAACCCTTGCATGCAGACACTAAGTGGGTCCATGCTGACGATCTAAAACATACTCCACGGGGCCTAGTGTTGGAAGAATCACTTGCGCAACCTACTGCTCTCCCTCCTCCTCCACAAATCCCTCAATCTACCCCATCTCCACCTATCCATCGGTCTCCTTCATCTCCACCTACACCTACTCATTCATCAGTCAATCAGTATCGATCCAAACTGCGTTCCGCCCATCAACCTCTCCAGGAACTCTCCCATTAATTCTCACCTAATCTTCTAAGTTAGCGGTCTACCTGCTGGCAGTGCTGACCCTCCTAGGGTCTTGGTCGGGTGAGGACGATGGTGGAGTACATCCCGGGGCCTTGGTCGGCTCAGGAGGCGAGGTAATACATAGAAGATGTAGTCTCCCTGCTTTACGATCTTGCGCCCCTGGCCGACATAGCCATCGCCCTGCCTGCCTACGCTCACCAGCTCCACAAAATCAAGACCCACCTCACAACCCTCATGAGGAAATACATCCCAAATCAGTATCTTTTCCTCCCACTCTCCTGGCGGTTGCAATACATTTCTGGTAAATTCACTGAGCTCAATGACACTTTCTCCACCCAGCCACCCATCGGTCGTTCTCGTGTGAAACTAGGTCTCTTTGACCTCGGAGGTGAGATTCTAAGCGGATTGTTTGGCGTCGCTACAGCCCGTGACCATTACGGCTTTAAATCTGACCTAGCTCATTTAGCTTCCGCCCTAGAATCTCAACACCGAGTCATCAAGGTACAACACACTATGTTACAGAAGATTACAACCCACCTAAATAAAGTAACTTACACTCTGAACAACTTCACTGACATTTTAAAACAACACTTCTCCAATCTCAACGTTATTTCTCAGTGCTTTTATCTCAAACTCAGCATGGATAATCTCCAACTAGCCACTGACTCTTTACTCTTAGGTCACTACCTTGGTTCGTATCCTAGTCGATGCTATTAATGGACGTGTCACTGCAGACTTAGTACCTATCTCAGCTCTCCGCTTTGTATTAGAATGGGCTCACTCTACTTTCGGTTTAACACCAGTACTCCCCTACTCCTCTCTCGAATAATACTATCCAGTTCTCAAGGCCACTTTTCTCACCAAATACGTCGTCGTCCATATCCCTCTACGTTCTGACATCACCTTCAACCTTTTCCACATCATTCTCTTCCCCTTCTGATACAACAACTCCTTATTGCACGTCTCTGTTCATTCAGAATATTTCCTCCTCTCACATGACCATCTTTCAGTTGCCTTCCTTTCTACCACCGACCTCCAGCAGTGTTCCTCCCTCACTCCTACCTCTCGTCTCTGTGCTGCCCACCTTTTCGCTATCTTCCCTAGCAGCGCTACACCCTGTGAGTCTGCTTTAGTTCGTAACCATTCCATATACTCGGCCTGTACCTTTGTTCCAGCTCCTGTACTCCCAGTCCACCATGCTCACCTCAACCACGTCCAGTACTTCTTCTTCACTGTCCCCATCTCTGTCACCATCATGTGTCCTGGTACTTCGGTCCGCTCCGTACCTGCTAGTGGTCTCTACAAAGCACAGGACTATTGTACCGTCAAATCAGAGTCAGTCATCACTTACGCCACTCGCTATCACCAGTCAGTCCTTAAACACTCCTATTACATCTTCCAACCAATTGACATGCCTTCCAACCTGCCATCTACTAACATTACCGTTATCTCCCCCAACATATGTATGCTAACCTACCTCAACTACAGTGACTTCATTCTGGATCAATTTTCTCTGGCCCTCAACCGTTCATGGGTTCATCCAACCGTTGTTTTTTCCCCCTGTGGTCATCTCTTTCATAGGTTTTCTCCTCGTCCTCTGTGCAGTGCACTGTTGTGTCCGGAAAATGGAACACAGACTACAGGAAATCAGACTTGCTACTGGCATAGTACGCCCTCCCCAAGATTAAGTGCCCTCCCATTCAGTGACTACCTATGCCATCTCATAAGTTGCACAAACTCTGGACAGAAAAAGTACCCCCAGCAAATGTTGACATATCTCTGATACAGTAATGTGTGACAAATAGAAACTAACAGAAAAAAAAAAAGAAAGACATATGTACCCTATTTCATAAGAGTGATCTACAGTACTTATATAGTTATAAGAACATGCATGAACGCATACTCTATTTACTCCTTGTATCAAATATCAACATGACTATGTGTATCTTATATCAACATACCTCCCCTTGTAACAATGT
>JAGKTI010041794.1:0-10199 GCA_018397915.1 Birgus latro
TGCTATCTTCCTTCACCAGGATATTGCATACAATCATCTGGACATCTTCACTCCCCTGCAGGCTGCTGCTGTCCAGATGTTTTTACGTCGGCATTATACAGTTTGCAGTCTTTATCTTCCTCCTAGTACTATTGATGAATGGACGGATCTGGAATGTCATATTCGTGGTCGTCTCTCTCCCTTTCTGTTACTAGGAGATGTGAATGGTCACCATCCACTATGAAGAAATAGTGAGGCCAACCCTTCGGGTGTCATGCTGGCCTCTTTAGTGGAAGATGAGAAGTTGGACATTTTCAGCTCTAATAAAATGACTTTTTTCCATATCCAGACTGGAACTTTAACTGCAGTTGTTTAGTCCTTGTGCTCAATTGATGTTGTTTTAGATTTTACGTGGGATGTGTTGCCATACCTTTATGGCAGTGACCATTTTCCATTATTCTTAAATGCTAGTGAAGGTAAACCTCAGCCATGTCTTCTTCGCTGGCTTCTGGATAAGGCTGACTGGCCGCATATCAGGGAATTAAGTTCCATTTCCCTTTCTGTCAGTGTGTTTGGCTCTCTCCCTGAGGCAGTGTCATATTTCAATGACTTGTTGCATTCAGCAGCCCTTTTATCTATTCCAAGAACGAGGAGTCAATTTCCTAAATGTTCGTTTCATTGATGGAACTCTGCAGTTCTGCAGTGAGAGCCAAATGAGTCGCCTTCTATCGACTTTGTCATCACCTTAGGGATCCTCAGTATTTGGTGGCGTATCAGAGGGCACGAGCTCATAGGTAGCGGGTTTTAAAGAAGGCCAGGCATTCATCCTGGAAATGTAATGTTTCCTCCATCAGTTCGAGGACTTTGATCACTCAGGTGTGGAACCGGGTAAGGAAAATTTCAGGAAAATTTACTTTTCCCTCCCTTCCTGTTTTATCTGTAGCATGTGGACCTGTGACTGATCCTTTCACTGTTACAGTGTTGCTTGTCGATCATTATGCCAGTGTGCCATAGAAGGATGCAGATACACCTTCAGCTTGCCACTGTCGGCACCTAGAGTCTCATTGTGTCAGTTTTGCATGTTTTGGGGGAGTCTTTCAATGTTCCATTTTCTATTTCTGAACTCTACGTAGCTTTGTTGCAGAGTCATGATTCCTCTGCTTGCTCTGATGATATTCCTTATGCCTTTTTACGTCACCTGTCTGATGAGTTCCTTTCTTTTTTGTTTTCATTATATAATAAGATCTGGTGTTCTGGGAAGTTTCCAGCTTGTTGGGGTGTTGCTCTTTTTGCCTCCATCCCTAAACCAGGTAAGAACCGCCTACAGGCGACGAATTATTGGCCTACTTCTCTGACTTCTTGTATGTGTAAAGTTCTGGAAAAGATGGTCAATGTTAGGCTTGTGTGGTTTTTGGAGGGAAGTGACTTCTTGTCTCCTGCCCAAAATTGTTTTCGAAAACTGTGATCTGCCTCTGATGCACTATTGTCCTTGGAATTTTCTGTCTTTGAGGCTTTCTCCAGTCTTCTTCGATCTGGAGAAGGCATATGACACTGCCCGGCATCATGGCATTTTACTTTCTCTTCATGAATTTGGTCCCAGCTGCAGGGGGTCACCTTGACGTGGTGGTGGGGCCTGAAGCTTGGCTGGCAATGCCACCTACTTTGGAGGCGTGCCTGCCTTTGTAGGGTTCGGCATTTGCCAGCCTCGTTGGACCAAGCGCCCCCTACATCACTGGTGGAGGAGGCCTGCTGGTGATGTTAGTCCCTGCCCATATGCCATCTGGGGCACGACTGTTGCCTCCCCACGTGTTTGCCATGCGTGGCGTCCCGTAATGCTGGGACACGGGAGTCCTGGAGGTTGAGCGATGCTGTACGGTGCGCCCCGCAGCTAGCAATACACCTCTTTGGTCTTTTATTCTGGCTAGACGGGCAGCCTGGTTAGGCCCGACCAGGTCAATCGGCTAGTAGTGCATTGGCTAGGGTCTAGTTGGCACTTGGGGGCCTGGTGGCTCCTATCCTCCTGGAGTCACCCTTGTTCGGGTCCCCCAGTGGTTAACCGCGTATACTCCTCTGCTACCCCTGGGGTCGTCAGTATTACTGTTCCTGACAATTGGCCTCCTCCTGTTGGGCTCCGTAGTGGATGGGGGGGTGGGGGAATGAAGTAATATGTGTCTTGTTCAACCAGTTCCCCAAATAGCCTGAAGCATGACAACCATATATCTGCCCCTGGACTTCCCTATGACCCATCTAATGTAAAGGCTCCATCTTTTGGCACTGGTTCGCTTATACCACATTAAAACCATGTGAATGATTGACTCATTCAATGTCTTGTAGGGCGTCTTGTTCTACTCGTACCGTTCTGTCCCCACGTGAGGTCTTGCCTAGCTTTTATGAACCAGCCAGATTTGCTCGACACCTGGTGATCCATGCTGTGGAGGGTGTCCCTGTGGCGGACTTGGATATTTTTGAGGTGTATAGGACTGTTGTTTCTGCTTGTGGAAGGGAACCAAAAATGTCATCACAACAGGATGGGAGCCTCCTTGTGGAAGTCACCTCTCCAGAAGAGAGAGATCGACTCTGTGGTCTGTCTGCAGTATGTGGGGCCTCTGTTACATGCTCGCCACATCCCACTTTCAACAAATCTCGTGGAGTGGTCTACTCGAGAGAGTTGCTCCAATTCTCAG
This sequence comes from Birgus latro, assembly GCA_018397915.1. Lineage (NCBI taxonomy): Eukaryota > Metazoa > Arthropoda > Malacostraca > Decapoda > Coenobitidae > Birgus > Birgus latro. Next base: position 2,664 of record JAGKTI010041794.1, read on the forward strand.
AAGAGAAACTACTTGAGGAACTGAAGGTCCGTGGTGTCATAAGAATTGAAAGATTTCGTCAGAAGATTCATGGTCTCCTTTTGCCTACACCCTCCCTTTTGTCGACTTTCGATGCCACTCAGCTTCCGTTTTCCATTAAGGCTGCTTGATTCTCTTTAAAGGTGAAGCCATATATACCCAGTCCAAGACGTTGTTTTCGCTGTCAAAAGTTTGGCCACGTCAGTAAAAATTGCTGCAGATTATTGCAAGGGCTTCCTGTGATGTGTGCCACATGTGGAATTTCTCATGAGGATCTTAATTGTTCTGGTAACGAGAACTGTGTCAATTGTAGGGGTGACCAGGCAACTACCTCCAAATCTTGTAACAGATACAAATTTGAATTTGAGGTCTTGTCTCTGCGAACTCGTGAGACGACTGCCTTTAAGGAAGCTATACACAGAGTCATGTCTATGTATATTCGACCTGGAGTTTCGTTTGCTTCAGTTCTGTCACGGTCCATCCAGTCAGGTCACCATTTTGATGGTGGTGAACAGGCTTCCAAACCACGTGAGAGCCCAGGTACTCGGTCTACCTCCAGTGTGTCCGAAAGGATGCTGGTTCCCTCGGTGCCCGTTAGCAACAAATTTGCAGCTTTGAGAGACACTGCTGATGAAGAAGGCACCTCACTGGTACCCCCAGGAATATGTCTAAGAATATCTCCGTGATTCCTTCCGAACTTGTGCAGGCTGAGGTACATAACTATCTCCGGTTCTCCTCTAAACGTAGTCAGGAATCATCTGAGTCACTTACAGATGTTCCACCAACTAAAACTTCTCATGCTGATTAGGGTAGCCTGCCTGATGGTGCCATTGTCTCAGTCAATAGCCACCAAGTTGGATGGTGTCTCTGTGAGCCCAGACCCTAAGGTATCCCCACTATGGCCAAGGGCTAAGTCTCCCACTGCTTCTCAGGATCCCAGCCCTGTGGGGTAAACTACAGGTCATACTCCTCCTCCTGATGGCACTGCCTGCTCTGATCCGGCTAAAGCAGTTTGCAGTCCCCCTACCAAGACATCTCTTGCTCCACCACAAAAGACTGGCCATTCTTTATCTGTAAAGGCGGCCCCCAAGCCACCTTCCAGACAAACTGGTGTCCCCTCTCCAAGAAGGAGTGTAGTAAAACTTAATTCATCCTCACGTTTGCCTTCGTTTGTTAGACAGAGGGTGCGGTTTCTGGTGCTGGACAGGCTCTTCCAAAGGGCTTCCATAAGCCTCAGTCCAAACCTGCTCAGTAATACTAATCAGTATGGCTCAATCAGTTCCAATTTGTCTTCAATAGAATTGTAGGGGTGCCATGGCAAGTAGGGAGGAATTGCAGTTATTACTCTCTGCTCTGAGTCTGGTCTGTGTCTGTCTCCAGGAGACAATGGTGGGGGATAGACAGTTTCCTCCTGTCAGGGGGTATGATGTATTCCATGCATCTCCTCCTGGCGGTCACAGTGGGGGATGTGCCATTCTGTGCCGATGTGATGTCCCTTTTATTTCCTTTACAATACAGTCTCCCCTTCAAGTCCTAGCAGTACAGATGCACGTTGGGAGGCGTTAGACCATCTGTTGTCTGTACCTTCCACCTTCCATTTCTGTTATGCGTGCTGATATGGAGAGCCATATTAGTCAATTTTCACCCCCTTTTATACTCCTTGGTGACCTTAATGGCCGTCATCCTTTGTGGGATGACTCACTTTCAAATCCCTAGGGTGATCTTCTACCCTCTTCGGTAAAGGATTTAGATTTGGTTGTCCTAAATGATGGGAGGCAGACATTTTTCATGTTCAGACTGGCACATATTGTCATTTCCTCCTCTTATTGTGCCCTTGAATTTTCTTGGGAGGTTTTGGATGATCTGCATGGTAGTGACCATTATCCTGTGTTGGTCCAGACTACTCACTCTGTTCTTGTGGCCCATATGCCATGCTGGTGTCTGGATAGGGCTCTTTGAGGAACTGTGTGTATTTGCCTACAAGGTTACTGATTTTTCAACTATTGATGATGCAGCACTTTATTTTACTAAGACTTTTCTCAGCAGAGGTTCATTGCATCCCACGGACTTCTGGTGTTTTTTCTCGGAAACCTGTGCCATGGTGGAATGGTGACTGCTCTATAGCAAAAGGATCTTACAATGCAGCTACCGTCGGTATTTTGCCAAACGTGATGTTGTTTTTCTAAAAATCCAGTTTTGCAAAGCACATGCCCACTATAGACGGGTCATGAAGGATGCTCGCCGCAACTCGTGGAGGTCGTATGTTTCTACAGTTCCGTCCTCTGCTCCAATGCCGAATTTGTGGAAAAGGGTGCACAAGATTTCTGGTAGGTTCTTGCCACCCTCCCCATTGGCGTTGCGACTTGGGCGATCTTGTGTCAACGCAAGATGCAGTAGTCTCTGCTTTTGCTAATCAGTTTTATGCTGTCTCCAAAAATGATCCCTCTAAGCCATGTGCCATACATTATGCTCCGTCATCTGCCGACTGATTCACTTCAGTTTTTATTGGACCTTTTTAACAGGGATTGGGGTGAGGGCTCTCTTTCCAAGAGTTGGAAGTTGGGTGTTGTCCTCCCCATTCCCAAGCCTGGTAAGGACCATTCCCAGGTTTCCAGGTATCGCCTAATTGCCTAAACATCATGTGTGTACAAGCTATTTGAAAAGATGGTCAATATCAGCCTTGTGTGGTTTCTAGAAAAGGCTTGCTTTCTCTCTCCTTCACAGAATGGCTTCCGTAAATTTCGATGTACTTGTCAGGCTCAAGGCATCGATCTGTGAAGTTTATGCCTCTAAGCAACATCTGGTGGCTGTATTCTTTGACCTTGAGAAGGCTTATGACACTGCCTGGCGCCATGGCATCCTCCAACAACTTCGTGCCTTTTGTTTATGTGGTCACCTGCCCGTGTTGCTTGAAGACTTCTTGACTGATCGCGTGTTTCGGGTTCGTGTGGGTTCTACCCTCTCTGCCCAGCTGTGCCAGGAGGAAGGTGTCCCACAGGGAAATGTCTGAAGTGTCTCCCTGTTTCCAGTGGCCATCAATGGTATCTTCGACACTATGCCTGATGGGGTATCCTCATCTCTTTATGTGGATGACTTAGCTATATGGTTTTCTGGCTCCCGCATATCTGCTATTGAGATGAGCATGCAACTTGCCTTGGACAAGATTTCTGCCTGGGCCAGTTTCAAGGGTTTTCGGTTTTCCCCTTCCAAGACTGTGGCTATGCACTTTTGTAGTATGAGAGGGGTGCATCCAGACCCTGATCTCCAGCTTTGTGGCAGGAGACTCCGCTGTGTGGCAGAGACGAAATTCTTGGGCCTGATGTTTGACTGCCGTTTGACTTGGGCTTTACACTTGGCAAATATTAAAGTATCATGTATGAAGGCTTTCAGTCTGTTATGGGTTCTGTCCCATACCTCTTGGGGTGCTGATTAGAGGACACTCTTGCATCTGTTTCAGGCTTTTGTAACATCCAAGCTGTCATATGACTGTGGAGTCTACTCCTCTGCCACAGAGTACAGACTGCAAACTTTAGATGCTGTGTATCATTTTGGTCTTCGCCTTGCAATTGGGGTTTTTAGGTCATCTCTGATTCCCAGCCTGTTGGCGGAGGCTGGTTTGCCTCCCTTAGGTCTGCTGCGTCAGTCTGTTGCAGCCCGGTGCTGGCTTCGGATTCGTCACCTTCCAGACTCGCTTGTCTGTGAGGTGAGTGTGTCATGCAACAGTCTTGTTTTTTGTATTATTGCAGGCATCCTTTCATGCCTCGTCCATTTGGCTATAGGGTTCAGGATATCATGAAGGAGTTTAATTTGTCGGCAGTACCTGTTAGTCCGGTTCGGATCCCGAGGGTTCCACCATGATTCTTGCCCAAGGTAACTTTCTGCAGGTCTTTGACAGGCTCAAAGGATTCTGTCGCTCCTCCGTGTTTTTTACAGTTATTTTTAGAACATTCCTGTAGTCATGATGACTCTGTGCCTGTATATACTGATGGCTCTAAATCCACCTCTGGTGTTGGTTCTGGAGTGGTACTTCCTAATTTTAGCTGTGGAGGTAGTCTTCCTTTGGCTGCCTCAACTGCAGAGTTGTCAGCTATCGTTTTAGCCCTGAAGTTGGTGTTTGTCCACCATCACACTTATTTTACTATTTTTAGTGACTCTCAAGGGGAAATTTTGGCCAGGGACTCTTTTAACTTTTCCCATCCTTTAGTCTTAGCTATTTTGGAGTGGCTGTTTCTCATTCGTCGTCGGGGGAAGAGAGTGGATTTCTGCTGGGTTCCCACACATGTTGGTGTGATGGGCAATGACAGGGCAGATACATTAGATAAAGCTGCAGCTTCTCAACAGCCCCAAACCAACTACCCGCTTCCTGCTTCTGATATAACATCATACTTGCGGTCCAGAATTCATACATACTGGCAGAGACACTGGGATGGTGTTGCTTATAATATACTAAAAAAAATCTATCTGAGAGTGGTTGTGCCACGGGTTCTCCCCTCCATGTAACAGCGATTGGAGGTGGTTCTTGCTAGGCTTCGCATTGGTCACTCTCGGCTTACACATGGGTTCCTCATGAGTGGTGAGACTCAACCGTACTGTGATGATTACCTTGTTGCTCTTACTGTTCGCCACTTACTGGTCAAGTGTCCAAGTTTTGAACGTTCTCTTTCCAGCAACAGTTAGTAACTTTGTTCTGAGTGTTTGCTTTTTTATTTGCTGCGTCTTTTAGCTTGTTGTTCGGTGGTATATGACCCTGGCAGTTGCGCCGCCAGATTTTTAAACAATCAATCAATCAATCAATCATGAATTTGGTCTTCGTGGGCGCTTGACTATATTACCTCAACAATTTTTATCTAATTGTTTTATAAGGGTCCGAGAAGGAGAAGTGCTTTCTAATGCCCATGCACTGGATGATGGAGTTCCACATGGGAGTATCCTTAGTGTTGCTCTCTTTGCTGTGGCAATCAAAAGCGTAATCAGTGTACTTCCTGATGGTGTACGAAGCTCACTATATGTCGATGACGTCTCAGTTTCCTTCACCGCATCTACAATGTCCCTGATACAGGATAAGTTGCAGCTGGCTGTTAATAGAATTTCTGACTGGGCAGAATCTCGTGGCTTCCGTTTTTCTTTAACAAAGACAGTGGCTATGCATTTTTGTCGTCTTCGAGGGGTTCACCCAGACCCTGACTTGTATCTCTATGGTCTGAGAATATCCTGTGTGGAAGAGCCGCGGTTTCTTGGTCTTCTTTTTGATAGACGACTAACCTGGGTTCCTCATATTCGTTCTGTTAAGAAAACTTGTATTGAAGCTTTGATTCTTTTGAGGGTTTTTGCTCATACTCTTGGGGTGGTAACCGTAAGACCCTTATCCTCTTGCATAGGTCTCTTATTCTTCTTAAATTTGAATATGGGTGTAAAATCTACTCTCCAACAGACGCCTGTCTCCGGTTGTTAAATTCTGTGCGTCATGCTGGTGTACATCTGGCAACTTGGGCAATCAGGTCATCCTCAATTTCAAGGTTGTTGGTGGAGGCTGGATTTACGACGCTAGTCGATGATGATGAGGTGTTGGTATCGTGTTCACCGCATTCTGGACTCTTTTTCTTGTTCCATTCTCTCCGAAGAATCCCGATCATCTGTTTATGACACCCGTCCTAGTTTCCCAATGCCCTATGGTTACAGGGTCCAGTCTGTTATGTTAGCCCTCTGTCCTGAGACTGGAAGTTTCTCCACATCGGATCCCATGGATGGGTATTTGGCTACTCCCTCGTATGACATTTTGTGGGTCCATTGTCAGTAAAGAGGGCTCACTTCCCTCTCAGGTGTCCCTCTCTCTCTTTTTAAGAACATGCCACCACTCATGAGGGTTCTGTCCCCATCTATACTGACGGGTCTAAGACTGATTCTGGAGTAGGCTTTGGTGTTTTCTTCCTTTCTTTTAGTAAGGGCGGTAGTCTTCCTGGTATTACTTCAGTGTATACAGCAGAACTGACTGCAAGTATATATGGTCTCAAAATCATTTTTGCTATCCCCCAATCTGTTTTTGTGAGTTTTAGTGACTCCCACACTGCCCTCTCCACACTGGAATCTTTTATGCATCCCATTCGTTGGTTTTATCAATTTTATAGTGGCTTTTTCTTCTTGGCCCTCGTGGCCGTCATATGGACCTCTGTTGGTTTCCCTCACGTGATGGTGTGGTGGGCAACGAGAGGGCAGATACATTAGCTGAAGCTGTGTCTTCTCAACAGCCCCCAACCTACTACCCGCTTCCTGCTTCTGATGTAACACTTTACTTGCGACATGAAATTCGTACGTATTGGCAGAGACACTGGAATGGTGTTATTCATAATAAACTAAAAGAAATCTTTCAGAGAGTGGTTGTGCCAAGAGTTCTCCCCTCCATGCCTCGGCGATTGGAGGTGGCTCTTGCTAGGCTTCACATTGGGCACTCTCGGCGTACACATGGGTTCCTGTTGAGTGGTGAGACTCAACCGTACTGTGATGATTGTCTTGTTCCCCATACTGTCCGTCACTTGCTTGTCGAGTGTCCGAGTCTGGTGGACCTACGTCAGAGATTCCTCGAAAGGCATAAGGAGACAGATAGTGCCTACACTGTATCCTCGATGCTTGGTGAAGCCTCTAGCGATTTTACTGATGTTTTCAGTTTTCTTCAGGAGGTGGGCATCTTTCCACTTTTATCAGTAATTGATATTTTATAAACTACTCTTTTTTTTATTTTCAGTGTTTTATTTCTACTAATGGGTATTAACTTTATATTGAATGTGCACTTTTTATTTGCTGCGTCTTTTACGTTTTTCGCTGGCGACGTATGACCCTGGTAGTTGCGCCACCAGATTTTAATTATATTCATTCAGTCAATCAGTCAACCAAAACCAATCTCCAGGCAAGGGTCAGGGGAGGGAGGAGAAGGCTGGCGGGGTGGGATGATGGTAGCGAGAGACTAATGTTATGGCTTATTGTGTGGCGATGGAGTCTGATGCAATGACTCATGAGGTGGTGAGGGAAACTGATGCGATGGCTCACATGCTAGCACAGGTATCAGTTCTGGCGTCAACCATATTCCTGTTTCATATTAATGATCTCTTATCTGTCACACACAATCCCATCCATTCATATGCAGATGACTCAACACTTCATAGCTTGTTCACACTAAGACACATGTTTACAAAGTCTGATATCTCTAATTCTCAACTTAGTACAGCCATCTCCATAAATAAAGACTTATCTATGATCAGTGAATGGAGACAAAACAACCTTGGCTCATTTAATGGTAGTAAAAGCAAATGTATACAATTTACTAATAGACAGATATTGCAAGATTCGTATATTACCTTGAATGCTACTAATATTCCCATTTCCAAAAGTATTGAAATTCTAGGCGTCTCACTTAACAGTGCCCTTAGCTGGGCCTCTCATGTCAGATCACTTGCTAAAACCGCCTCAAAGAAACTTGGATTATTGTACAGAGTCCGTAACTTCTTCACTGACGAGCAGTTAATT
>JAGKTI010041795.1:0-10199 GCA_018397915.1 Birgus latro
TCCTCACACCATATGCACATCCTCCATGGACTCCTTCATAACCTTGAGCTGCTTCACCAACATGACCATTTAAATCCCCTCCCAGAACCACTACCTCATCATCACCCATACCACTTACTACACGTATTAAATCATCCCAAAATCTATCCTTCTCTGCGTCATCCAATCCTACCTGCGGAGCATATGCTGATATGACTGAGACCATCACCCGTCCGATCAAAATTTTCACTACTATTATCCTATCACTTACTCTCATGACATTCATAACATACTCCACCCATTTCTCCGCAACCAACACACCCACACCCCCATATCCGTCAGTTCCCCCCTGCCAAAACAGCTTATAGTAGCAATCCTTCCCAGCAATCTTTCTGGCTGATCCACCCCTGTACCGGACTTCCTGCAGACATGCCACATCCACCCACCTCCTACTAAATGCCTCAACAACTTCCCCTGCTCTTCCTCTCAAACTTCCCACAGTCCACGAACCCACCCTAAACCCCCTGGGTGATTTGCTGTCGTCAGGCTTGCTTTGGTGCTTGTTTTTGTTCATAGTCATAGTCGGTAAGATAAAGGGGGGTAAACATTCCAAAGGCCCGACCCATTGCACAGACCCAGGTCCAGGCAATGGATCTGGGACCCCTAGCCCACCAGCTTACTAGTGGCTGTGGTAGTGGCCTCGGGGCACCCTGCCAGGACACCTGCAGGGACACCCTCCAAGCGCGGCTTGGCACTGCAACTGCCCCGCCATTATACACCCACCGATAGGGCAGCCTCCTGGGGCGCTACTCCCAGGTTCGGGCCCCTCTCTAATGAGCGGAAGCGGCAGCCTGGGAACCGCAATGCCCTGTACCCTCTAGCACAGGTTCGAGCCCCATCTCGCCCCGGACCCATGATCTGTGCCGGCGGAACCCCAGTCAAGCCTCCCCCCAAAGTCCGCCACTAGGTAGAGGGGGCAAAGTTTTCTGGCCGCATGCCCTTGCTGGCGTCAACCCCTGTAACGTAGTGGGGTACGTTGTGTGATATGTAAAGCGCATGTGGTGTAGTGCATAGGATAGTTAGAGGAAATGATTGGGAGAGTATGCTGGTCTACTCTCCATGTTACTGTCACACTGAAAAGGTCAGCAAAGGAGGATGATTAGGTAGCTAGTGAAAGGAGCTCCAGCTCTCCCTATCACCAGCATTCCATTCCCCTCGGGAGTACTACCCTGTTCGGCCCGTGCTACAGCCTCCTCCTACAAGTTAGTTGTTTTTACGGGGTGGGGCACTAACCCGCCACCAACCCTTTTAGTCGCCTCTTACGACAAGCAGGGATACTGGGGGAGAATTCTTGAAAAACCCCCTACCCCCAGGGGGGGAGGTCCCCTACCCCCAGGGGGGGGATTACCACCTTATGAGCAAATATTGCTCATAAGGTGGTAATCCCCCAGTGACTTCTGTTTTTGACTGGATTGTGATCATGACAACAATTATCTTCACTCTTTCACTACATTTGTAAGCTTTATGGTTTTCATTCTCTCTAAAACTAGATGATTTATTTCACTTAGTAGCTTAATATATGTTGTCCATCAATTCATCCATGGCTAAGCTGCTTAACTCAGATACTTAATGGGAGGGTGACCAGTCACTACCCTCTGAGTGTCACTGTGTGAGCAATAAACCCCAACTGTCCCATGCAACTCGATCCTGTTGGACCACATTAAGTTTGAGTGCTTTATCCATTAGACCACCAGCTGTCCAATTCAGTGAGTTAGAAATAAATCTTTGCATTCTTTTCACTGCAATAGTAGAACTCAGATATTCTATTCCAAACAACTCCTGACTATACTGTATTATTAAGCACTCACTGAGTGGCCAGCATCGCTGACTGTGAAGCTGCTGGCCCATTAGCACCAGGGTTCAAATTCTGGTGTAAGCAGCTGATGCTACTCAACTCAGGTGTCCATCCACCCTTTGTGGTTTTGTAGGTAAAATGAGTACCTAGGGTAACACCAAGGGGAGGTAACTGTGGTAGCCTGGATGATTCAGTAGCCTTGTAACAAAGGATATTGGGTGAATAACCCACTGAAGGCTCGAAAGCCTATGTTATGGAGATGAGCACCGAGGGTAAGCGCCTCATGGCATCTGTCCCCACCTTTACCTCTTACTTCACTGATGTATGTTGGTGTGAAGATCATAGCCTAACTAAATTAATTGATGCAACTGTGAGGGAAGACTTGGTGACTGATGACTGGCTAAAGAGAGTGATTATGAATGTTTACAAGATGAAACTGCATTGCAACTGCAGGGGTATGAAGTTGCTTGACCACATAATGAAAATTGCTGAGAGGGTGTGGGTGATTGATAAGAGTGAGAAGAAAACCAATGAGAAGCATTTTGGTTTTATGCCACACAAGGGTATAACATGTTGCATTATTACTGTTTGACAATTACAGGTGAATTTCCAGGAAAAAGCAGCACTCTAAAGTACTTAGTATTTATGGATTTGGAAAAAAAAAAACATTTGATAGGGTGCCCATAGGTAATGCAGTACAGCACAGTAGGCAATTAGGAAGTGGGGATTAGAAGAGTGGCTGGGTCTATGGTAATGGAAATGAATGATGGCTCATGAATATGTGTGAGAGTGGGTGTCATAATGAGCCAGATTACAGTAAAGGTATCGTAGTGCACACCAGGGATCTGTCTCAAATCCCCTTTAGTTTTGCATGACACTTCAAGTACTATTTGGAATTTCAGATCTAGATTACCATGGGAGTTACTGTATGCAGATGATTTGGTGTTGAATACTGACAGCAAGGTGTTATGAAAAAATACAGGAAGTGGGTAGAGGGATGCAGTCTAGGGGTTTGAGAATGAATGTAGAAGATTATGATTAGTGGAATGGACACTGGACAGAGGCTCATTGATGAAGAGCAAACAGTGGCCTTGTGCCATATTAGGAAGGGTGTTGGCTATAATTCCATTCTGAGTGGTGTATGTGGAGGGTGTGTAAATGAGCCAAGTAAATAAAAGGTAGTTTGCAATGTACAGCCAGTTATGAGTATGCCACATGAAAGATATTGTGCAGTCCAGCCAAGGCTATAGGAGATTAATAATGGAGATGCAAATAATACTGATGAATTAGGCAACTTGAGAGATATTATTACTGTGGATGGTGATGAGAAAGGCAGCTCATTTGCAAGTTAAAAGGAGTTGAAAGAAGTTTAGAGAACTGCTGCACCTGCTGACAATAAAGGGATTGTCTCTGTATATAAAAAAGAACTTATGATTTGTGTCTGTGCAGTGTGTTGACATATGGTAGTGAAACATGGACAGTAAAGGAGAAAGATGTATGCAGAACAGAACATAATGACATAAGAATGGTGAAGTGCAAATGTTGTGTCAAACTCATGTGTGAATAACGTGTGAACAGTATAGATGTCTGGCTTATTTTGCTGGGCATGCCATTGATAATTCTCTCGCTTCCATATTTTCTCCTTCCTTGTTTATGGCTCCTAAATTTCTTTTTTCTAAGAAGGAAAAAAAAAGTCGGGATGATGATAATGTATATCAACTAGCTAACAGGTCCAAACAATGCACATTAGTGCTTATGTATTTATATGAACACTCTGCCAAAGCAGAGAGAATAGCTTAGCCATGGATCCATGGTTTTATCTCACAGGGTCCTTAAAAAAAAAGAAAAATCATAATAAGTAATAGAATCTTTGCTAATAAACGCTTAGCATATCCCTTGTTTAAGTGCAGTGCACTGAAGTAATGAGTAAGCATCAAAACACTACATCTGAGCAGACTCTGAGGCAGCCACTGTGTCGCACCTGATTGTCCATGTGGCGTAGGAGTCTCAGGGGACTGTGCTCGTTCCCGCAGGCCGCAGCTCTCACTTATCTGGTTCAGGTCGGCAATCATCTTGTCCCAGTCCGTCTTATCTTCTGGCGGCCCATAAACAATGACATTCTTTAGGTCTCGTACATAAGCAGACAGACAGGCCAAGGCAGTGAGTACTGTGTTAAAACTACAAGAACATGACACACACATATACTGTACTTGGATGTGCAGAAAAGTTTTTAACTCTTTAATGTGCATACTGGTGCATGAGTTAAGTAAAAACAGACAGTCATGAACAATATTTATCTCAGTGATGCTTGGGTTTCTTTAAAAATGGAAATCATAAAAGGAACACTTTACTTGCAAGAGACTTTACAATGTTGTTGTATTTTTATATGTGAGGCTCAAACACCAGTAATCTTTCACTATTTAATAAATACAGAAATCAGAGTACTACTTTAGTATTGTACTCTGCATTATTTAAAGACTTATCTGCCATTCTCTCTCTCTAATACAGTACAACCATGCAAATTACTTAATGAAATACTGTTGCCTCTCCCTACACTGTAGGTGCAGCATAGCAAGTATTGCAGTACAGTAAGTCATCAGTCTTCAAACTGATATGAAGTGAAATTCCATAATCTATTTACAATTCAAATCTTAATAAACTATTGTTTGTGCTTTGACTGCTTTCAGAGCACTACTAGTAAGTACATACAGTATGGTACCATAATGTTATTTTGTACATCTATCATACTTGTATTCTTGTATCTTATTACTGGGCTGCAAAATTTTGTTTAATCTTCCTTCACCTTTATCATTCTTTTTCTATTCCTCCCATCTCTCCTGTCATTTTACTACCAATCTTTCCACTTCAGGTGACTCTACAGTGAGTGACAAGCATAAGAGTTTCCTGTAACCCAGGAAACCGTTAATACTGCAGGAGTGGTAACCACTCAACCAAATAACAGGGTGATGTGGACACTACTATGGTGCCCTCTTAATGAAAAGGAGAGGATGCAAATATAGCATCCATCAAGGAACCAAACCTCCACACTGTTCCTCATGACTCACTGTGGTGTGGCACTGTCTACCACAAGGGAACACTGGTTCATCATATGGGGTGGCCCTGCAAGGGCATTTGCTTGCCTGCAGTTCATGGATATGCTTAGCCAAACAGACTGTGGTTGCACAACAACAACAATTGTGCCATATTTTTTTATATTATCCTGCAATGCACAACAAACTATGCCAGAATGAATCCTTTGTTTAACATATTATAACAATATATGAAAACATTTGATATGTTATTCCTTAATAATGTACCATACAATAAACTAAATTATGTCTACAATAAACATACTGCCTGAGTTTCATGACTACTGCAGAGATAATCTGCAGTTACTGAGGTGAGAACTCTTACTGCTCTACCCATTTTATACTGGATTTGTACAGCAAGTGTAATAAGCATGTAAGTGGCTGGGATGTAAGTGCTGGAGGGACAGCAACCACTAAGGTACAGAACAAATGTTACACCAATATTTACATGAACTATAACTCTTTCACCTTATCTTGGCACAGATTTTCTTCTTTGTGTAATATATTTCATGTAGCTCAATGGCATACAAAGACAAGGCTCTATACCTTGTCCAGAGCACTGCCACATTGTTAGCACCCCATTCCAATGTTAATATGTTGTTTCAACTTGACATTTAAGACAGACAGATGGCAATTTCAGGCCAAGTTAAAGTATACAAAAGTATAAACACTACTACCATATGTAAAGGGTATATAGAGTGGCAACAGATAGACAGATAGAAAAAAGGGGGGAGGGGCAAGCTACATGTACCATGAAAAAGAACATTGATAAGAGACACTCAGAGCCTTATTCTTGTGCTGTTCAAGTAGTGATTTTTAACATAAGGGTAATTACCCCCAAGGGGTAATATTGCCTTTTCAAGGGGGTAATACTGATGAAACACTGCTCGACTGTTTTTTTTTTTTTTTTTTTTTTTTTTTTAAGACAGTAAAAACAGTTATGCATAAGTGGCTGGGGGATGGAGGGTGGTGAGAAGGGAGGAAGAGATCAGCAGGATGGAAGTACGGTAGTGGAAGCAATGAAGAAAATCAAAATGGGCAAAGCCCCAGGAATTGATACCATGTGGTGAAATGATAAAGCATTGGGGAGAGACAGTAAAAGAATGGATATGGAAGATGTGCAGATTGGCATAAAAGGAAAGTAGAGTCCCAGAGGATTACAAGTCAGGTATAATTATTTCCCTGTAAAGGGGAAAAAGAAGTGTGTGGTAATCATAGGGGCATTTGTCTTCTTAGTTTAATAGGAAAAGTAGATGGTAGGGTACTTATTGACGGAGTTTGGGAAATAACAGAGGAATTACAGTAGTTCGAGAAAAACATGGAGGTTTTAGGAAGGGAAGAGGTTGTGTAGATCATATCTTATTCATCCTTAGGTCTTTAGTGGAAAAGTTTCTAGAGAAGGGAAAGAAGTTGGATGTGGCCTTCATGGATTTGGAGAAAGCATATGACAGTGAATGGACAAGAAATGTGGAAAATACAGTACTAAGAATATATGGAGTAAATGGGAAGTTGTTGAGTGCCATTAAGAGTATATATGAGAGTGCTAAGACTGCACTGCATGTGGATAGTGAACTAGGTGAATTTTTCTATCTGAATGTTGGATTGAAACAGGGATGTATTATGTCTCCATGGTTGTTCAGTCCATATATGGATGGGGTTATAAAAGAGATACAAGGTAGAGCAGTAGATGTTGGATGGCCCTAATAAGAGAGGGCAACATCTGGAAACTTCCTGTATTACTGTTTGCAGATAATACTGCACTCTTAAGTGAAGATGAAGGGGAACTGCAAGGCTTGCTGAATGAGTTTGGGAGAGTGTGTAAGAAACAAAATCTAAAGGTGAATCTAGGGAAGAGTAAAGTTATGGTCTTCAAGAGAAATGAAGTCACTGAATGAACAGTGAGATTGGATGATGAGGAAATGGAAAATGTGAGTGCATTTAAGTACTGTCCTTGGGTTGTGTAATAAGTGGGGATAGAAGTTTGGAGAATGAAGTGCTTGAAAGGGTACAACAAGGAAGAAAGATTGCTGGTACTTTGAAAGCAGTGGTATGAAACAGGGAAGTGAGCATGGAAGCCGCATAATAGTATTGTGATACCACTCTAACGTATGGAAGGGAAGTCTGGACCTTGTTGGAGGGACACAAGTTAAGAGCAACAGCAGTGGAAATAAGTTATCTGAGAGGAGCATGTGGAGTTACAAGGAGAGACAGACTGACAAATGAGGAAGTGAAAGAGCATTGTGGTGTGGATGTGGATGTGAAAGAAAGTGTTAGAAGAAGTACAATGAGTCGGTGTGACCACATGGAGAGGATGGAGAGCAAGAGACTAATGAGGAGAGTATATGTGAGTGAAGGGGAGGAGAGGGAAGGGGAGGCCAAGGATGAGATGGAGGGATGGAGTGAAAAGGTATATGAGTGAGGGGAGTGTAAGCTGGAGGGAGGGCAATGAAATGGTGGGGAACAGGGCGACATCGAGGCAATTTGTTTGTGACCACCCCACATGGGATTAAGGCATCTGGCTATAGACAAAGAGATAGAAAAACAATTATCATCAGCAGAATTTGGCAACTTTCTGGATAAATCCTGGTAAACAATACACCGTTCTATCATAGCAAGCACAGAAGATACTGATGCTTTTGCAAGTGCATTCTGCTGTGAAGTGAGCTTTTCTGCTATGATAAAAAGAAAAAAAAAATGCTTACTATGACATGCGATGCATACTGCATCCAACTAAGCCACACATAGAAAAACTGATCAAAGAAAAGAAAAAACTCACCCTGAGACTTACTGTAACTTGCATAATCACTTGGAAAAGACATTATCAGCACCAATATGTTTTTCTATTCTTTCTCCTGATTTAAGTGGGATGGGGTGGTAACAACCTATCTTGATATGCCACGGGGTAGCATTGGCAAAAAGGTCTAGAACCACTGGCATTGAGGTTTCTTTAGCACCTCTCAAATACTGATTTCATTTTAATATTTCATCTTAATATTCAACTGTATGATTATTATTATTTTTTTTTTTTTTTTGGAGGGGGGCAAATGGAGAGGATGGAGAATAAGAAACTGACTTGAAGAGTGTATGTGAGTGAGGTGGAAGGGGGAGGAGGAGACGGAGATCCAAGGACGAGATGGATGGAGGGATAGAGTGAAGGATATATGAAAGAGGGGTGTGTAAGTTGTTGGGAAGGGAGCCAAATGGCAAAGGAAAGGGTGACATGGAGGCAGATTTGCTTGTGGCCACCCATTATGGAATTAAAGTCTGGCAATAGGTGGATTGATAGATTTTGTTTTTTTTAATTTTTAGCTTGTTAAGTTGGACATACTATGACTACATAAATAACATTCACGAGATTATGAATGCACCATTTGAAGCAATATACAAGTAAGGATGACGTGCTATTGAGCCTCTTAAACCCACCAGAATCTGTCCCTGACTCACAAACTTACACAGTATACATAGCTGATATTAAGTAATTAAACCAACGCGAATATTAGAGAAAGTCAGAGAACTAAAATATATATTGCGTCTCAAGACTACAGTATTACAAGTCAGTTAGAAAAATTATACATTAGCTGCTGCCATGGTTATCTATACTACTTTGGTGTTGATGAATAGGTACAATCAACAGTTCCATTAACCTGTCATGCCATGTCAAAACTGAATGAGTTCTTCCTAAATAATCATCAGTAGTCCATTGGATTGAAATCTTGCCACATCAGTTCAGAGCCCTGGAAGGAATTATTGACCACAACTATGCAATACTACTCTTGAAAAAAAAAAAATGACACTGGTATGTCTAATTTTAATATGTCATGCTATGATGTGTATGCCACTAACCAGACTGGCCACTGTCTATAGATGCTGGTGGTGAAGGTGATTGCCAAGGCTCTCGTGCCAGCCCTTCAGGAGGTCTGCGAGTGTCTCCAGTTTCCATATGCTGAACATTAGCCTCCTCCCGGCCCTCTGCTCCCACACGCCGTCGAACAGTGCTCCCACAGTCTGATGTTATAAGGTAGGTTCTCTAATGGGGTGTCTTTTTCTTTTTTGCTGAGTCTACAGTAAATTACAGAGAACTGCCTTATAAAGCTACAGTGGTACCAATACAACTGATATACCATTTTCCCCAACTTATAGTACAATACCAATATTATTGGGAAAAAAAAAAAAAATGTTTTGGACCATACAGTATCTCACTTAACCCTTTCAGCTCAGTTCTCAAAAAGTGTCAATTTTCCAGCCAAAAATCAAAATGGTATTAGGTAATTGTCTACAACAATTTTGTGATTGCCTAATACTTACATATCCATTGCCAGCACTAAAATTCCTTAATAACCACATACAGTATATTGTCAGCAGGACGATGAATAAACAAAAAATTTGCCGGGGATTTAATTAAAAGGACGCCGAGATGCTGGCCAGCTGCTGCGTAAAGGTCCGGTGTTTGCCGTAATATTATATTCATTATCAAGCGTTTTCTACACACTTACACATCCAGCACCTTCTTAAGAAATATTTAATCACATTACATTGCATATAACTCACCTAAATAATGGTAAAAATCCATAGAATGGTGACACTCGGCCAAGCACCCGATCAGCTGGGCGGGCATGTTTGTTGACATGATATTTCAGCTTCCCACCGAGTGATGGCGACACTCTCTAAGATGCCGTTGCCACAGCAATGTCGGCGAGAGCCTGGAGTACCGCATGGCCAGTTCAAACCGTTTTTTGAGACCCATCAACTACAGTCGATTTCCACAGTGAAAGGGAATAATTCATAGAACAACTATAGATGTAAAACGCAGCAAAAGGGTTAAAACAAGAACTGCCAGTACTAATTTTATTCTTGCTTCCACCAGATGAATGCTTACTTACATATCTACAAACTTTCTGACATAATGCCTACAAATCTTTGAGAAGGGAACCAGAAGTCTAAAGTGTGAAATTGATCTATTAATTCCTTACAAACAGAAGTGGAATTTGAAAAAGCTGTTAAGATCTGCCTGAGGAAACAAAATGTTGAATGTTGCTGTGACAGCTTCATCAAGTCTGTGTGTAATTGGCCAAAGTCTGCCATGTCTGTCAAGTTGGGTGATAATGTGGAGAAGCAAATCTACAGAATAAAAGAGCAAATTGTACAATGACACATATGTTTTATGTCTATCTGTACCTAGATGCCTTTATCCCAGAAGGGGTGGCTACATATGTATAGCTTCCATGTTAACCTGTCTCCTGTCATCAGAATATCCTTTCCCCAAATTTCATCCCCCT
>JAGKTI010041796.1:0-10199 GCA_018397915.1 Birgus latro
CCTGCACATATAACTTACAAAACGACATGAACCACCCATATCCAAAAGTAAATCACTAAGGAAAAGGTGTTAGGGAGAATACGAGTCCTGGTACCTACCCTTACCTTTCACAAAAATCACTTTTACGGTTTTAAGTTACCCTTTCAAACTATAGTTTTTTCTGGTGACCCACTAAAAGAAAACAATATATCGAGCACTGACTTTAGTTACTGCAATAGTAGTAGTAGTAGTAGTAGTAGTAGTAGTAGTAAGCAGTAGTAGTAGTAGTAGTAGTAGTAGTAGTAGTGGCAGATTGATTGACTGAATTATTTATGTAAAAGTATTCAGAGTACTTATACAATAAAAGGTAGTGATGATAGTAGAATAAGTTGTAGTAGTAATAGTAGTAGGTGTAGTAATAATAATACTAATAACCAGCCACATCTATAAATAAATCGCTAAGGAAAAGGTGCTTGGGAGACAATACGGGCCTTTTTTGGTCTATATAAATAAACGTCTTAAAAAATAACCTTGAGATTGGATAAGAAAAATGCTCAAGAAAAATGTAATTTGTTTATCTTTTATCAGTACTGGGCCGTACTGTATCTGGGTGTGGCTTGTACGAAGGTTACATAGGTGGTGTGTGTGTGTGCGTGTGTGTGTGTGTGTGTGTTTATGTGTGTGTATGTGTGTCTTCATCTAACCATCTGTCTATCTATCTGTGTGTGAGTGTGTGTGTGTGTGGGTGTGGGTGGGTGGATGGGTGTGGGTGGGTGTGTGTTTTCATCTATTTCTCTCTCTCTCTCTCTCTCTCTCTCTCTCTCTCTCTCTCTCTCTCTCTCTCTCTCTCTCTCTCTCTCTCTCTCTCTCTGTGGGCGTGGGTGTGGCAGTGGGAGTAAGAAATGAATAATTAACAGTCAAAAACATCACTAGGCAGTCTCCACAGAACACGAGAAAGCACTTAACGAAGCACATTGGGAATCAGAATAAATCGCTAAGGAAGTGGTGTTAGGGAATCAGGACGTGAGAAGTGTTTCCCATTTAAATTTGACCACTTAGAAACACAATCTTCACTTCAGGGTTACATGCCAAAACAAATCGCTAAAGAAGAGGTGTTACGTAATTTTAGGCCTATTCCTCTTAAAAACTGTATCTTGGCTTCAGGGTTACGTGGTGGTTAGGGCCCAAAATAAATCGCAAAGGAATAGGTGTTACGAAATTTCAGGCCTAATTCTTCTTAACTGTATCTTCTCTTCAGGGTCACGTGGTGGTTAGGGCCCAAAATAAATCTCTAAGGAGTAGGTGTTACGAAATTTCAGGTGTAATTCTTAAAAACTGTATCTTCTCTTCAGGGTGGCGTGGTGGTCAGGACCCAAAATAAATCGCTAAGGAATAGGTGTTACGAAATTTCAGGCCTAATTCTTCTTAACTGTATCTTCTCTTCAGGGTCACGTGGTGGTTAGGACACAAAATAAATCGCTAAGGAATAAGTGTTACGAAATTTTAGGCCTAATTCATCTTAACTTTATCTTCTCTTCATGGTCACGTGATGATTAGGGCCCAAAATAAATCTCTAAGGAGCAGGTGTTACGAAATTTCAGGTGTAATTCTTCTTAAAAACTGTATCTTGGGTTCAGGGTTACATAATCATAACCGTGGCCTCTACATATGGCAATTTCCCGCGCTTTGGGTAGCTGCATTCTCATCACTCCCTAACATCTCTCCCTAAGCGATTTATTTTGCTTATTGCCCCCTATTTTCTATTTCTATGTCATTTAAATCATACAAATAGCACCATACTAGGCATAAATAACTTTAATAACATACAAAAGGATATTAAGCAGCCGTATCCAAAAATAAATCACTTAGGGAAGAGGTGTTAGGGAGCTTTCTCAAATCAACGAGAATATGGATCTGAGTCATGTAATTATTTCCCCACATGGCCGTCTCACACCAGCCACGCTTCATGTGTGTGGAGGGTTTGGACAAAAAATAAGATAACATAAATAAAAGAACACAAGGAAAATCCGTGTGTCTAGCCATCTCAAAATGATCGGGTTTTGAATTTGGCGCTCTGTTGTATTGTTCTGTTTTTTTTTTTTTCTTGGAGGGGGCATTTTCCGGGCTCCTGGCCTTTAGTTCTTCCTTCCTTGCATAAAAATAAGAACTTTGAAAATATATCCAGTATAATATCTCCAACCACAGCCTATTTGCAAACGATATTATACTGCTTTTACGCTAACTTGGCCAAAAATTACCATCCTTCCATCCTTAAATCTTAACTGTAGCGATAGATTGACACTTGAATATGGTGCTAGTCATGAAGAAGTGCTATGGAAAGAATGTTGAGCCACATCATCGTCTCATTCTGCCACTGAGCTGCGTGAAATGAGCAGCAAAAGCACGAAAATCTAGGCCAAGTTAGGTTAGCAAAGTTCAGCTGTAATTTAAAGCCACATAAACAAACGTAACCTGCCTCTCGCGTTTATTTATTAATTTCTTTATTTTTGAGGGGGTGTGAGACGGCAATCAGCTATGTATTTCGTATATTACGCTTCAGTATCCTCTTGCGTGATGATGATTTTGAGTTGATACCATATTAAGAAGAAAGATAATGCCAGGATATAGTATGTATGATAAATCGCTCAGGAAGTAGTGCCACGAATGCTCCTTTAGTGTGCCACCTTGAATAATTCTGCCTTGAGTGTTATGAGTCTTTTCTTGTGTGACTTATTTTCTAACTCGAAAATATAATACTATACTAACTAAGGAAGTCCATGAATTGTTGAATATTCGCTTTAAAAAGAGGCATTACTGGTTATTAACGGCTATACTTTAAATAATTACGTTTCGGCAGCAGTAGTAGTTGTAATAGTAGGTGTAGTAGTAGTAGTAGTAATAGTACGGTAGCAGTAGTAGTACTAGTAGTTGTTGTTGTTGTTGTAACCCCAGGCTCATCTGAAACGTAAACCCAGTGGACTGCAGATTGAAGCTGCCCTCATCCTGCAGTCCACCATCCACCTTTATGAGGATAGAAAGGGAGTTGAGGGCCATTTGCAGAACTAGGCAGGGGAGGCACTCATTTAAATCGGTGGCACCACGTGAAGGGCTCCCTCTCCCACACCAATAACAAACAAGAGTCTACTGAGATGTAATGCCCAGAATAAATAGCTAAGGAGGAGGTGTTAGGAAATCAGGACGTGAGAAATGTGTCCCAATTTAATTTCAGAAATTTGCATCAATAACAGAGAAACAGATAAACTTCAAATATTAGCTACAGTAATGATTCTGAAAGGTGGCTGATATAGGTTAATTAATTCATGTTGCTTTATGATGCTTTCTAGTACTTCTTCCTAACTAATTTATTTCTACATATGGCAGTTTGATGGTAAGTGGTGGCGACCATCATCCACTCACTTGATGTAGTGCTGCCTACTTCCTCTTTCACCTTCATCATTCTTTTCTGTGTCTGTCCTCCTATCTTCCTATTTTTCCAGTCTTTCCTGTCACTTTTTGTTACCCTTCTTTCCTTTTCAGGTGGTTTTATTGAATGACAAGCTTAATGGTTTCCTATAAGCCAGAAAACCATTTACAACGCTGGGTGGTAACCATATAACCAACCCAGGCGTCTGGCTATAGAGATGTAGACAGATTTGTATGTTATCTATGTGGTTCGTGTCCTTACTATCCCCTTCAGTCCGGTGACGTATTTTTACATTTTATTTTTGCAGATACCAGACGCTTTATTCATCTCAGACCCCTTAGGGTGCAAGTGTTGTACTGTTTTTACTGTAACTTGGCCCAGATTTTCGTCCTGTTGTAGATTATTTCACGTAACTCTGTGGTAACAAGAGACAGTGCTACGCTCTCAGGTTTTCCATAGGGGAGAATCAGAATCAGAATCATTTACTTTCCCCCAAATAATTATTCATCTTCTACTGTACAATATTACTAGAATTAAATAAAATACACACAAAGGTATAATTATGTTAGTTGAGTCAGCTTCTTATGTAAATGATAACCAACATATGCGTCCATAAAAACACAAAAACAAAAATCCTGTACACTCATTAGAAGAGAATACCCGAGACGACGCACATGCCAAATTCCCAAGCTGAGAATAGACCAGGTGACAGTGCCATTGCAGTATATATATACATAATTCAAGTTCCCGCGCCGAACCTTCCCCAGAGCGAGATGACGCAAGGTTTGTTTACATTGTTGATCCTGGTGTGCGCGGCCATCTTGGTGTGTGTGGGCGTGAGGGGGGTATTCTCACAGCCCTCGCTTGAAGAAAGGCTTGAACATGCACGTGCTATTCTCAGAGAAGTGCCTTTGGTGGATGGGTAAGTGTTTAGTTAAGCTTAGTTATGATTTGAGTTAAGCATCTCGTAATCTCTTGTCTTAAGCAGTGGCTCGTAACTTGGCGGTCGTCGAAATTCCCAAGGAGGGCGTTTGAGGATTCAGAAAAAAGGAGTGACTGGAACAAGTGTGTGTGTGTGTGTGTGTGTGTGTGTGTGTGTGTGTGTGTGTGGTTCTTATATCTTAGTAATGCCCACATAGATTGCATGAATAACACACAAGAACAAGAATCGGAAATAAATCGGTAAGGAAGAGGTGTTAGTAGGCTTCCTAACCGCACCAGAATACGCTCAAAGCCACTGTCAATCCTTTCACTTCAATCTGTATCACTGAAGATGAATAAATCCCTAACACCATTTCCTTACCGGTTTATTTCTTATTCTGCTCCGTTACTGTATTCTTGTGTGTTATTCATGCAGTCTGCGTCGATATTATAAAAAATATGTACCTAAAGAAGTCGCCTGAGAGAGAGAGAGAGAGAGAGAGAGAGAGAGAGAGAGGAAGGGGAGGTATGTTTGGAGTTGTTAAAGGAAGTATTTATTTATGTATTCATCTATTTATTTACGTATTTATTTTATGTATTTATTTCTTTACCTATCAATCAGTCTACTTATTTATCCATCTATCTATCTATCTATTCATCTATCCATTTATCTATCTATCTATCTATTTTCCAGACACAACGACCTCGCCACAAATATTAGGGAAGTAAGCAAGAACCAGCTAGCAGACTTCCCCTTTGAGCAGAACTTAACAACTCTTGACACCTGGGCCGACTTGGCGACCTGCCACACTGACCTGCCGAGACTCCGAGAAGGTCAGGTCGGCGCTCAGGTCAGTAGAGGTCACGTAACGCCTCTTCCTTGGCGATTTGGGCTGTTTAGTTGAGGTGCGTATCATCCGCTCACTTTATGTTTTGTTTTCAGGTTTATTTTGGTCTGGACTTACCTTCGTCAGCTTGAGGACACACACACCATCCATTCACCCGATTTAGCGCCACCTGCAGTTGTCTCTACACCGAGTGACAAGCGTAATGGTATCCTGTAGCATATTCTTGTCAATGGTATCCTGTAGCATATTCTTGTCAATGGTATCCTGTTGCATATTCTAGGTCACTCAGAGATGAAAATTGGGACAAGTTAGAGTAAAAAGAGTATAGAGTCCTTTACCGTACCTCAAATGACTATATAGAAGACCCTTTCCCTGAGTCCTACCAGTTTTAATACAGAATTGGGAAGTTAATACAGAATTCAATGGTGGATTTTTTTTTTATGCAAAGAAGAAGGAACCAAAGGCCAGGTGGATGGAACAGGTGGTTATTGTGTGTGTTATTGTTCAGTTATCCTACCTACCTACCTACCTACAGCCCAACGCCCTATTCCCGCGAAGGGTGGCCGCAGACAAAACGCCTCCACGTCGCTCTGTCACCCACCATTTGACTGCCCTCCCCCCAGCTCACTCCCCCCTCCCTCATATACCTCTCAACTCCATCCCTCCACCTCATCCTCGGTCTCCCTCTCCCTCCACCCCACCTGTATACACCCTTTTAGTCAGTCTTTCACTCTCCATTCTCTCCACATGTCCAAACCACCTCAGTGTATTTCTCCTAATCTTCTCAACCACATCCACATCCACATCCACCCCACAACGTTCCTTCACTTCTTCATTCCTCAACCTGTCCCTCCACGTCACTCCACATGCTCCTCTCAAGTAAATCATTTCCACTGCTCTCACTCTTGACATGCTCCTCTCAAGTAACTCATTTCCACTGCTCTCACTCTCGACATGCTCCTTTCAAGTAACACATTTCCACTGCTCTCACTCTTGACTTCTTACCCTCTAGCAAGGTCCACGGCTCGCTTCAGTCATGCTTGTTCAGTAATGCTCGTGTTCTATTGTTCACAGTTCTGGTCCGCCTACGTGCCTTGTTCATCGCAGTACATGAACGCCGTCACACAAGTACTGGAACAAATCGACGTTATCAGGCGTTTGGTGTACAAGTACCCCGATGACCTCCAGTTCGTCACTACGGCGGACGGTTAGCACTCGGATCCTTTAAGTTCGGATTTTTTTTTATTTTTTTTTATTTTTGGTGTGTCTTGATGATTTTATTTAGTTTATGATATATTTTTTGGGGACTGGATGAGTTTGGTACGGCATTAATAAGAGTTGTTGTTTTTTCTCTCTCTATCTTCCCCATTTCTTTTTCTAATTTACTTTTTATCTTCTCTGTTTCCTAAGTCTCTCTCTCTCTCTCTCTCTCTCTCTCTCTCTATCTATCTATCTATCTATCTCCCTCTCAACAAGCCATTATGGGAGGAGTGACAACAATTTCAAACGCGCTCCCCAACAATTCCCCACCTCAGCCAATTTCTGTGTCTATTTCCTTCTTTCCAGGGATACTGGAAGCTCACGCGGCGGGCAGGATCGGCTCCCTGATCGGCGTGGAAGGGGGACACAGCATGGATTCTTCCTTGGGCGTTCTGAGGGTTTTGTACAATGAGGGTGCTCGCTACATGACATTAGCACACTCCTGTAACACGCCTTGGTACGTGGAGGTGTGCTAACTCTCTCTCTCTCTCTCTCTCTCTCTCTCTCTCTCTCTCTCTCTCTCTCTCTCTCTCTCTCTCTCTCTCTCTCTCTCTACTCGACATTGCGCTGTGTTTGTTTTTCGTTTATTTTCCTTCTTTTCTGGTTAGTGATGATAGTGGTGGTGACAGTGGTGATGATTATAATGGAGATGTACATGATGGTGATGATGATGATAATGATGATGATAATGATGACAGAGACGATAATAAAGTAGCTGACAATTTTGAGGATAACTTATTTAATTATTTATCGTCAGGACCGACAGTTGCAGCGTACACCCTGAACACGATGGACTGACGGCTTGGGGAGAGGTGAGTGGGGGAGTGGGCAGGGAGTGGGAGGGAGAGGGGGAGTGGAGGAGAGAGGGAGTGGGGAGAGTGGGGAAGGGTAATCGTTTTGGGATGCTGGCGGCCCTACGTATCAGCAAAGGTGTTATGAGAGGTGTGAAGAGCAGAATAAATCGCTTAGGAAGAGGTGTTAGGGAGAATACAGGCCCAAGTCTCCACCTTACAGATCGTGGTGAAGGAAATGAACCGTCTTGGGATGCTGGTGGACCTTTCACACGTATCAGCCCAGACAATGAGGGATGCCATCTCAGTCAGTCGAGCCCCGGTCATCTTCTCTCACAGTAATGCTCGTGGAGTCTTTAACGCCTCCAGAAATGTACCCGACGATGTCCTGCAGGCGATGGTGAGTGGTGGTGGTGGTGGTGGTGGTGAGGATGGTGGTGATGATGAGGCTGACGATGATGGTGGTCGTGGCGGCGATAATAATGTTAATAATGATAATAATACTAATGATAACAGCAATAATGATAAAAATAATGCTCATCGCTCCTCTCCCACACAGCCCAGTAACGGTGGGTTGGTGATGGTAACCTTCGTGTCATCCTTCCTAACAGACAACGAACAAGCAACCATTGAGGACGTTGTTGGTGAGTAGCAGGAAGTGACGTCACAGATATGGCCGCCGTGTAAACAGGAAGTGACGTCACAAATATGGCCGCCGTATAAACAAAGTGACGTGATGATGATGATGGTGGTAATAATGATGATGATGATGGTGGTAATAATGATGATGATGATATGATGATGATAATGGTGATGATGATGACGATAGTAATAATGATGACGATGATGATGATGATAGTCTCTCCACAGCCCATCTCAACTACATCCGCGCCATAACAGGACCAGACCACCTTGGGATTGGCAGCGACTTTGACGGAACCAGCAGGTGAGCTTTAGAAAATATTTAGAGGAGATTTAGGACCGTAAATGATGATGAATGATGATGATAAATGTCCAAGCTGATAATAATAGTAATAATAATAATAAGAATAATAATAGCAATAATAATAATAATAAAAATAACAATAATAACTCTGCATTATAATATTCACAGCTTTCTACATTAGTACTCATAACTCTACTCCTACCTCCATAACTCTACCCTACCTCCATAACTCTACCCTACCTCCATAACTCTACCCATACCTCCATAACTCTACCCTACCTCCATAACTCTACCCTACCTCCATAACTCTACCCTACCTCCATAACTCTACCCTACCTCCATAACTCTACCCTTACCTCCATAACTCTACCCTACCTCCATAACTCTACTCCTACCTCCATAACTCTACCCTACCTCCATAACTCTACCCTACCTCCATAACTCTACCCATACCCCCTTCAGCGTGCCGATCGGACTGGAAGACACAAGCAAATATCCCTACCTGTTTGCCGAGCTGCTCCTTGACTCCACCTGGACTGACGATGACCTCCGGAAGCTGGCTGGACTCAACCTTGTACGAGTTATGAGGGAGGTTGAGGAGGTAGGTGGTGGTGGTGGTGGTGACAGTGGTGGTGGTGACTGTCCACAATGATGATAATGATGATAAATAATGTTTGGTGAGGATGTCATAAATATACATAGATAGATAGATAGATAGATAGATAGATCATTTAAGGTATCATTGGACCCTTAACTTTTTCGTTCGAGTGTACACATGCTTATAAAACACTAATCTAATCTTCAATCAATACAGGTGCGGGACAGCCTAATGAGTGAGACACCTTACGAGGACAATATTCCACCCGAAGATTTAGAGGGACATCTAGACTGTGTCAATACCTGGGCGTTCCCATAGGACACTGAGCCCATACTGAGATCAAGGGGGCTCTGAGATCAAGGGGGCTCTGAGATCAAGGGGGCTCTGAGATCAAGGGGGCTCTAAGCTCTATTGTCTTTCTCTGTCACTGAGCTACGTGAAATAAGCTGCAAAAGGACGAAAATCTGGGCCAAGTAAAGGTGAAAAAACTATAGATTACACCTTTAATTACACCACACCTGAGAAAGTTGCACAGGTGTTCCATGTACACTTTGAGATGACGTATTGGTTGCTAGATTATTGCTCTCTCTCTCTCTCTCTCTCTCTCTCTCTCTCTCTCTCTCTCTCTCTCTCTCTCTCTCTCTCTCTCTCTCTCTCTCTCTCTCTCTCAGTCCCATAAGGGAAAATAAGCTGAAAAAGGACAGATAATTCCCCCTAGTAAATGTAAATAAATTATCTCCCTAACTCAATATATAAATAAATAATTGAATAAATAAAAGACTTAATGTATGGTGTTTTAAGAGGGGTCGTTACTGAGTAGGGACAAAGATTTGGTGTATGGGAAGATTTTGTCTGTTTAATAGTACTGGGGATTTCCTTGTGCAATACCTAAGATTTGCGTGTGTTGAGTGTGTGTGTGTGTGTGTGTGTGAGAGAGAGAGAGAGAGAGAGAGGGGGGCGCGCAGACCCCTTTGCGTCGTTCAATATTCAGAGAGGGGACGGGAGGGGGGGCAGAGGGATAAGGGGAGGTGAGAGAGAGAGAGAGAGAGAGAGAGAGAGAGAGAGAGAGAAGGATGGAGGTTTGAAAATGAGAGAGAGGGCAGGGACTGAGGTAGTGTGTAGGGTATGTTTGAGAGAGAGAGAGAGAGAGAGAGAGAGAAATACTTGAACCTCTAATAACGAACTCCTGGTCATTGCCTCTAGCCATTTAATTTTGCTGCCGTTACTAACCGTCTCTCTCTCTCTCTCTCTCTCTCTCTCTCTCTCTCTATCTATCTATCTATCTATTCTTTACTTATGATGACGTCTCCTGTATTTTGCTACGTGTCTGTCTGTCTGTCTGTTTGTCTCTCGTAGTAAACACTGATAAGACGTTCTGTCATTTTCTTTTGACACGTCGAGCCTTTGTAGTAAATACTGTGAACGAGAGAGA
>JAGKTI010041797.1:0-10198 GCA_018397915.1 Birgus latro
TAGCAAGAATATTATATAACACCTAATTGATCACTTGTCTGATGGAGAGTTGATGGAGGAAATACATCATATTGATAAGGTTTATAAATGCTGTAGCTAAGCCCTCACTTCAAAGTCTACCCATAAGCTAAATAAAATCACCAGCAGATAACAAGAAAAATTAAAAACACATCCTGGGACTGAAGGAATGAAGTACAAAGGGTTTTAATTTCATAGATCATATCAAGGCACAGGACAGTGGCGACAGTGGCTTATCACTTGTTTATTAGGAATTAAGGATTGTTAATTCTCTCATGGCTGGGATAAATGTACTATTTGTTCATGTTAACGCCAGATTTTCGTGAAGAGGGAGCTGTGGGAACCTGTTAATGCTAGTACCATTACCTCTTTCATGGTCATGATAG
The DNA here is from genome assembly GCA_018397915.1 of Birgus latro. Classification (NCBI taxonomy): domain Eukaryota; kingdom Metazoa; phylum Arthropoda; class Malacostraca; order Decapoda; family Coenobitidae; genus Birgus; species Birgus latro. Next base: position 405 of record JAGKTI010041797.1, read on the forward strand.
CCATTCTGTTACTCCTAACCCCCCATGACCTTATATATTCTTGGTACCTTTAGCCAGTTTTATTTGTCCTGGGTGAGAATTTTACAATTAGAGATGCATACAGCCTTCATGACCCCTTTGCTTTGAGAGGTCTGTCCTAAGTTGAATCAGACTGTCTGGAGATTGCAAGAAGAAAAGATAGGTCACACAGATTCAATGGGTTAATAAGGCTTCCTCCTTACCTGTTTATTTCAGCAATGGCACATTACCAATCCTTTGTACTGTACAGTATATATATATTTTGTAAAGCCCAGGTGACCAAGTTTATTTTTGCTAAATTCAGGTCATTTTGTTTAACTTAAAAGTAGCCTTTCTTATTTACATGGCTAATGCCATATGTAACCCCTCTAATTAAAAGTGTCCCCAGGGATGAATAAATCACCAATGAGGGCAAGAATAAAATGAAAATATGCCCCTGGCCCCAGTCATCTGCATCAAAATTTATTATGAACCGGATTGTGATCCCCCCCCCACTAATACTGGATAATTGTATTCAAGTTAGGGGTAATTTTTTTCCAAACTGGAAGGATTCACATAGCCTTCAATCAACAACCCCCACAGCTAGACATCAGTTCAGAGTACAATAAAGTTATTTGGACATAGTGTAGTTACAATAAAATAGTATCATCATAGCTAGTGTTAAAATGACTTAAATAACATACGGTGTTCAGCTCGTGTTAAACAAATACAGTAACACTTTGAACCAAAGTGATATCATTATTTTTGCTGCTACTAGAGGATTTTGTTCATCTCAAAAAAGGCCCATCATACTTAAGTGATATGTTAATGCTACTATGCTGTAAGTCAAACCCCCTCCAGCTGAAAAAGTCTGTTCTAAGCTGAATAAAATAATCAGGAAAAAAAAAAATCCATGGCTCAGGAGGTTGAGGAAAATATGCAAGAAACTTTAAACTCCCATGAGAACACAGAGCAAGAACTTTTTATAATAGTGTATACCCTCTTTATGGTGTGTGACATTTTTATGGCCTCTTTTCTAATTCCTACGAAGTCCACAGTATATGAAGGGGGAAAAAAAAAGTTAAGTTTCATCATTGTCTACAAACCTGATTTACCAGTTTCCCCTAATCTATAATACCATAAAAAAAAAAAAAAATCTTGCACCACATCTCTGACACTGCCAACGACTTACAGCACTGATTATGGATAAACTTCAGTAATGTCTGGAAATCAGATATCCTGGTAATTCGGTATGGTATATCCTGAGCTTGGAATGCTTATGATGGCTGACAGAATATGCAGTACTGATGATGGAGTACTCTTTGGATCCTTTAATGTACTGTCTATTGTCTGATAGTGGGGAAATAATACTAGAGCTGTCCATACCATGAGAGGGTTAATGATACCATGATTAACACTTAAAATACCTGTAACTCACTCTCACTGGATAAAATTTTGGAATCAAATTGTGGGAGTAGCACAGTTCAGTCAGGTGAAATTATATTATTTTGCACATTTTTCAGCCCTTTTGCTGTGGTTGTTGTGCTTGAGTATTGTATCAAGACTGGTACCATTTCCATCCAACCATCCATCATCCAAGCCTACGTTGTCCCACGAGGAGCATAGGAGTCCAGGACATTTAAGATGAGAGTGACCAGCCTCACTCATCCCCAAGTGGCATTATGTGAGCAATAGCCCCAACCACCCCTCGGATATAAACCTTCACCAGCTCAATCTGAGTGGAGTGCTGCAATTACCCACTAAATCACCAGGCGCCATAATTTGGTTATATGGTTACCAAGTACAGTAAATGGTTTCCTGGTGTTATAAAAAATCCTAGCATTTAAAAGCTCCTGTAATCCTTTCTGTGTTATTGTACAGCTTGAAATATATTTTGGCTAACATCAGATGATTCTGTTCAGTCAAGAATTTCTAGTAGTCAAAGAGCTGAGGGTACTGGGATTTGCTTAGAAGTACTGAAGAGCATGTTCAGTGTGAGTGTAATGTTGAAGCTGAAAGTTCAGAAAGTGTTTTTTTTTTTTTCTGGGGGGGAGGTAAAAATCAATACCAAAGTCAGACTTACAACAAAGAATATTTTTAGGTGATTGTTCATTTACCATAACTCTCAAATGCCATAATAATCTGTCCAACAATGTGAGCAGTTTTAGTATGCTGTTTGTTGTAATTATTTTCCTGTTTGCTTTCCTTTTCTTCTATCATACATTGCTGACCCTAGCAATTGATGCAGCTGATGGTAATTATCATTAATGCTTTGAATCCAGGAGACATCTTTTATATTGTATATTATTCTTGCTGCTACCAGACAGTTATGTTCAGCTTCAAGAAAGGCTTTATGTATTGAAAGAACTAAATAAGGCTATAATCTAACCCCTCCACTTCAAAGTCTGTTCAGAACTGTAAAAAATCAGTGGATCATGGCAAGAATACAGTGAAAAAGATGTCCCTTGGTTCAGCGAGTTAAATAAATGTGGGTAGTACTGTGAAGAAAGGCATTTGCAGATCCATAACATATATAACTACCTTTTCAGTTCAACATATCAGTTTATGGTAGTCATTAAAATTACACCATTGTTAAAGTTTAGTAATTAAGATTACATTAGATGTGAGATATCAAGACAATTTGAATTTGATTAATTAGTTCCTAGTGGTACTGTATTGATCTTCCCAGTAACCCCCAGCATCTAGTGGCACATTTGTTAGCATAGTCTTGCTACATCCACACAATTTACTCAGCTTAGGAAAGGTCTGTCATATTGAAGGGGTTAATAAAAACTATATCTGTCTCCCCCAATTGAAAGTCTCTCTCAAACTGAATTAACGTATCTGTTGGATACGTTTATGTGGAGCTACAGAATGTGGTGAAAGTTTTTGGCATATCAGGTATAGCCAGGATTCCAGGGGCTTGAATGATGAGTGAATGGATGCGTGGCCCATTGGACTGGACAGACTTGGGCTATCAGGATGTTGTTACTCCTCACCCTGGCCTAGGGTGGGAAAGGAGGTCCAGATGATGATGATGATGATAGTGGCAAGAGCGAAATAAATAGGACATCCCTATGTTGGAGAGGTTAATAGTGTTAGGGTACTGTATTATTCTCATCAGCTAAGGAGGATTCCTTACATTGCCTCAAGTGAATTATTTTTCATATTACACTTTACTATTCTCCTGTATGTAGTTTATTCCATTGTAATACTGACATAGCATGCATAAAGGGGGGTTTTTAGTGGCAGAAGGACAACTCAAGCAATGTTTCAAATGGTTGGGTTGCTCTTCTGTCACCAAATGTTTCAGATAACATGAAAGATAATACAGTTCAAACTCTCAAATCTGAAATGCTTGGTTTCAAATGCTTGAAATCATAATGGGAACTGTTGGAAAGTCATATACAGTAATTAAGTCTAGAGTACCATGAACAGTAAATACAATAAAGTAACTTCCATTAGCGTTATCATCTGCTCTTATCAAGTTTTCGAATATGCACTTAATGTGCGAGGACATGTGATGTCAACATCCCTGTCGCATGAAAAAATATCTTGGAAAGTGGAGGTTTTGAAAACTAGATTTTTTGATTTTGGAGTTTGTGCTGTACTGTATTACTTTGCCATAAGCAGAAATAAATTGGTATGGAAGAGGTGTTAGAAAGCCTTGTATGCTAACAAAAATATGGGCTTACTCTTCCTGTGGTTGTGACGTTCATAATAAGAGCTCCCCACTTCAGGTCACAAACTTGCACCTTTAAAATTATGATATTCTTTTATGACAAAATATTTTATATTGAGAGAGATGTATATAATGTATAATGTAAAGCAGAGATGTAAACTATCAGTAGACTGATTTTTGAACACTGAGAGGACTTGTGTTCAGTTTGAGGTATCGTAGTTCATGATGATGTAGAACTAATTACATATTTTTTCCATGTGTCTGGCTATATTTTTTACTTTGTACTGTATACTGCATTATTGTTTTCTCTCGTATCCTAATTGTGTTTTAAGGAATTTGTAGAATGCATAATATCAAAGGAAGCGTAATTTAAACCAGAACATTTACTGCTGCACATAGAGTAGCTTAAACAACAGCACATTACAAGTGCAGCTTATTTTTCTGCAACACATATTGCACATACAGGACAGTACAATATTTGTAACTGATTGGACACAGTAAGTATCCAGACTCTCATTACTGTTTAACCTTTCCTCTGCCATGGATGCACTTCGGTATAAAATTCTGGCTAAATCCAGACCATTTTGTACAGGTGAGGAAAATTTGAGTACTCCAAAGGCAAAAGGGGAATTCTGAACACTTTTGAATACAGCCTGCCTTCCGTGTTTATCAGGGATATATAATAGACACCCTTGTCAGTGGTGAAACCTCCAAATATTAGCACCCCTAAACAGCCTTTGCACAGAATTTAAATATGAGATTGCCGTAAAACCATTACCAGTGCCTGCAGACATTGTCAAATTTTGAGTGAATACATTTTAAGATACGGTAGTTTATTATCCCATCAGTAACTGGAGCCATGAATAAGAAGGGCCAACTGTACTGTACACTTTTTACTCTAACTTGGCCTACAGTTGACATCTTTCCATCTTGAATGTATGGTGTGACAGTAGATTAATGCTAGATAATGATGCTTGTCAGGCAGCAGTGCATTGGAAAGGATTAAAACCCATAGCAGTATTCATGAGATAAGCTACAAAAGAAAATATAGGACAGAATAAGATGAAAGAACTATAGCATTTCCCTCAGCTAAACAAAATTGTCTCATGGTAGCCAGGGTAAAATATCTTAATGCATCAGCAGAAGGTGATAGGGTCAATAATACAGCAACTTTACACTGTACAAAACCAAGTACTGTAATTATTAAGATTGAACTATTATATAATGGCTACAATGGCTCTTTGAACATGCAGTGTGTAAACGGAAACTTATTTGTTGCAGTTTAAATACAGTATATGTGTATGAAAAATGGTTTGCTTCACTGTGAATATAAAGTAAATGAAAACAGGCACCATTATGTGAGTTGTGTTTGGGCTTTGAATATACAGTATGTAAATGGAAATCTGTTTGCTGCAATTTAAGTATAACGTATTTTTTTTTTTTTTTTTTTTTTTATGTGTCCGACTCTGGGCATAGGCTTCACAGCCTGCTATCAAGGCCCAGTCGTCCTCCTACAGTCTACATGTCACCACTTCGGTGCTTAACACCCACCGTCCATATTGAATACATGCTAGGGCTGTCTCATACAGGACTGGTGTATTGGTATTAGCGGGGTCATTTTTACGACATGTCGGCGGGTCTTCTGGTAGATCAGTAAAGCCTGATTTAATGAAATTCAAATCCTTAAAATGAAAAGTAATGGCTGTATTACCTTAAAATTATCGCTTATATGATACAGTACCTTTGTCTCCCAGCAGCGTTTTGTCACCCACTTCTACAGTACTGTATACCCTTTTTACTCAGACTTGGCCTAAAATTACCATCAGTTGAAGTATAACATAAATGAAAAGTAATGGTTGCATTACCTCAAAATTAAGGCTTATATGATACAGTACCTTTGTCTCCCAGCAGCATTCTATCACCCACTACACTACAGTATACCGTCTTTACTCTGTCTTGGACTAAAATTACCATCTCCCATCTTCTTCAGCATTCAGTACTAGCAACAGATTAGCAATGGATTATGTTGCTAGTCAAAAAGTGTGATGGAAAGGTTATAGAGCCATAGCATTGTCTTATTCTGCTATTAAACTATGAGAAAAGCTGCAAAGACAAAAATCTGGGCCAAGTTAAGGTAAAACAACAATAGTTATGGTTGTCTTATACTGTATTGTAGATGCAGGAATTTATACCCCACTTCCAAGTTTTCACAAAGAAGAGCTCAGTATTTGGGAAAAGACAGTCTTATTTGGATATAAACACTACCAGTTGTGGGCTGTCCATTATTTGAAATATCCAGTAATCATCAAAAGCATTTGGCGAGTTGTGACTGTTAAGCTCGTCAGTCCAGTGAAGTACTGTATTTTTTAAATTTATTCTCGCTTCTTCCAGACGCTTCTGTTCAGATTATGGAGAGACATTAGTTTGTGAAGGGCTTATGGAGGCTAGTTTCTAATCCCATCACTACAGATTGTTCTTACAAAGCTTATACAAATCATCTGGAGGTAGCAAAAATAAATATCTAGTTGAAGGGATTAACGCACTTGTGGGGAAAGATATTTTTATCTTGAAAATACTATAGTAAAAAAAAAAAAACCAAAATATTGCATTAGGGTGCTGAACATGATCTTTTTAACATGGTAAGAGCCAGTTCCACATTACTGCAACTCCTTGGCAGTGTAGAAATCTGAGACTCGATTACTAGTCCAGAACATAGAAAGACAGATGACCAGCCTAACTTCTGGTGCCATTTGAACAGTATCATGTATGTTGTGGAAAAAATATAAAGTACAGAACAGGAATTTTGTAATAATATATATTTACACGTGTGTAATTTCTTTGTCATGATACCTGGTGCTGCAGCAGTTGACAGTATAAATTAATATGTTTAATTCTTAATTTAACAATATATTGTTATTGCTTGAGTGTAAAATTGTTGACGTGCTCAGATAATTTTATGGAGTGAATACAGTAGGTGTCTAGAGGTGTATTAAGGTAAAAATAAATAACATTCATATTTCAACAATTCAGATGCCCAGAAATGCTGTATTGTTAATCAATAAATCTACTTGTCATGAGCGTATAGATAACTGCTTTTATTCTTGCCATGTTATCCACAATTCCATCAACCTGTATCTACTGTAGAGTACAGTGCATGTGTTGCTTCTAGTCACCATATACTGTATAGTATGGTACTCTACTAGTATTTAATGTAACCTTTAAAATGATGGTGCCCAGTTATTTTAATTTTCCTTGCTAACACAAGACAGTTTTATCCAGGATAATGACTGTTTGTTATTTGGTAGGTTCCCTGCATCCATAAGTGCTGTACACGTCCTGAAGGGCAGCTGATCTGCAGTACAGTCTTGCCAAAAAGAATGTGAATGGTGTAAGAACCATGCATATTGAAATGTATGACCAAAGAATGTGAAAAGTTCTCCCAGTGTATATCTCCATTAGTATAGTTATTGCACCATCACATCAGTGCAATGGCTTCAGAGTCCATATTCCCAAATCAGGCATGCCAAACATTCTGAGATAAGCAGTGTTATGCTCATTTTCACATCCATCATATCCAGCAGTTCAAATACAGTACATTTTTGGTGAGGGAGTACATGGCTGTCAAAACAGGCAAATAAGCTTTATAGGTAGCTAAGGCATTTTAATAAGCAGCTTTTCTGTATCATCATCATTTGTAACAATAAACTTAATATAAAAATGAATGTCAAATAGATATGGATTTAATGGATACCCATTTCTGGAATTTGCTACTTCCAGATGACTACAGGTATTTCAATTGCTCAGCTACACAGGCAGTCCATACTCAAAGTTTTGGATGAGTTCAGAAATACTGAGCCTAAAATGGGTTCTGCAGAGGCAGAAACTGGCAAATTAACTTCATAGGCAGTAATGGAAACAAAGTAGGCAATTTTTCTATAATTAATATGCGAAAAATAGTAAATCTATACAAGTTCCAACCTTTGCCTTCCACATTCATCTGGCTTCCTTAACAGCCTTGTACATCAGTCCAGGGAAAATCTGTTTTGCCTCTTCTCATTTCCCTGTACCAACTATTATTCCTAAGCTGAGAGAGGCTTTGTGTGTTTTTTGCTTATAGTTCTCTTTCATATGTGTATGGAAGGAAAATTACTGCCATGTCCAAAGTATTAAGTAAATGCAGTGGACTATAAAATCTCAAGAATATCTGCAGTGATTACTGCCATGTCCAAAGTATTAAGTAAATGCAGTGGACTATAAAATCTCAAGAATATCTACAGTGATTACTGCCATGTCCATAGTATTAAGTAAATGCAGTGGACTATAAAATCTCAAGAATATCACATACTCTCTCTCCTAGGCTGATTTCTTTTTTAGTTTTACTTATGCTTCCCTTCAGTACATTATTCTGTAACATCAATTTCTCAGCTACCCTTTTTAACTCCATCTATCAGATGAAGCATTATTTCATTCTTGCTCTATCTATCTACCCATTGCCAGACGCCTTAATCCCGTAAAGGGTGGCCACAAACATATCGCCTCCATGTCGCGCAGCCCCCTGCCATTTCACTGCCCTGCTCCCCGCTCACACACCCCTCTCATATTCCTCCTCACTCCATCCCTCCATCTCAGCCTTGCCCTTCCCCCCTCCACCTCACTCACATACTCTCTCCTTGTTAGTCTCTCACTCTCCATGTGCCCAAACTACCTCACTGTAGTCGCCCAGTTCCCTGCCATTTCACTGCCCTACTCCCTGCTCACACCCCTCTCTCATATCATCCTTGCCCTCCACCTCACTCACATACTCTCTCACTCTCCATGTAGCCAAACTACCTCAGTGTAGTTGCCCAGTCCCCTGCCATCTCACTGCCCTGCTCCCAGCTCACACCTCCCCACTCCATCTGATCCTTGCCCTCCCCCCCTCCACCTAACTCACATACTCTCTCCTCATTAGTCTCTCGCTCTCCATCCTCTCCACGTGGCCAAACCACCTCAATGTATTTCTCCTAATGCCTTCTATCACACCCACATCCACATCACATCGTTTTTTCACGTCCCCATTTGTCAGTCTGTCTCTCCACATGCTCCTCTCGAATAACTCACTTCCACTGCTCTCACTTTTGGCTTGTGTCCTTCCAACAAGGTCCAAGCTTCACATCCATATGTTAAGAATTGATATCATGATACTGGCATGCAGCAACTTTCAAATTGGATGGTTTAGGCAATACCACTAGTAGAGGGTCTTTCTCTAGTTAATACAATAATCCTGTATTTGCTAGAAAACAAAAATGAAGCATAAAAAACTGCTAAAACCCTTGAGCCCTGTATTTAGTTTTTTCCACCTTCTGACAACTACATTCACCTTGGACAGACTTTTCGACCTAGTGGGGTTAAGTATAGCCTTCGTGAACAAGAGGTAATTGCCTCAACTGAATAAAATCATCTGGCAACAGCAAGAATAGAATAAAACCACTGTTTGAGTAAAGCAGTTAATGCCTTCATATTGGCTATCCCATTTTCTTACCATGCACAGAACTTAAGCCACTCTGTACTCACATACACCCCTCTTTGCCCCATACCCATTTTCAGCACCTACTTCTGTAAAAATGCTTCAAACACAGCCTAAGTCCAAATCTGCAAATTGGTCTTCATTTTATGTATGATTTTTTCGGTTTCCTCCATACAATTGGCACATTTACCCATTTCACCCAAGTGACAGCCCAAGTTGTAGAAGTTGCATAGAATATCTCTGGTAAATAACAAAGACTTGCAATACTATACTCTGTTCACTGTATCACCATCATCTAATTCCTGTGTTGCCCCATGAGAAGCATAGGAGCCTGGGGCTAGGCAAGTTAGTCCTGCGATGAGAGTAACCAGCCTCACTCATCGCTGAGTGGCATAAAATAGCATCTTTTCACCTTAAACACTGGGCTGCAAAATGAAATTAATGCAAGAGGATGATGCCAGTTGTGAACAAGTCCTATGGAAAGGGTATTGAACTGTACAGTAGGCACGGAAAGCATTGACACTTTTTTGCCGACGTCATTCTTTTTCGCGTTAAGTGAAGTAGGGTCAATACTACCCTCCCCTGTGATGCGAAATGAGCTGACGCTTT
>JAGKTI010041798.1:0-10198 GCA_018397915.1 Birgus latro
ACATGGTAAGCAACCACCTCACCTTAACAAGACCTGCACATACACTTGTGAGGCTGCCTCCCCCCCCCCTACCAGCCTCAGTAAACAATGCCACACCCCAAGACCTGCACACAGACTATGAGGCTGCCCCCCCACCCCCTCCAGCCCCAGTAAACAACACCACACCCCAACAAGACCTGCACACAGACTATGAGGCTGCCCCCCCACCCTCCAGCCTCAGTAAACATGGTAAGCAACCAACACACCCCAACAAGACCTGCACACACAGTAATGAGGCTGCCTCCCCTCTCCCCCTACTCCAGCCTCAGTAAACATGGTAAGCAACCACCACACCCCAAGACCTGCACACGCAGTAATGAGGCTGCCTCCTCCCCCAGCCTCACTATGTACCTCTTCCCAATAACATAGTTCATTTTTATCTGACAGAACTGAACCAGTCCCACAAAACTAAGTGAACCTAATGGAATGAGACAGAAATGGGTCTCCTTGGTTACTAGTTAAAGTGACTCTCCAGTGAGATTCCACTTTGTCAGAAGAAAATAAATGCATTATGACCATTCAAATCATCAAGGAAGTTGTATTAGAGCTCTCACTTGACCACTGACCTAAATTAATCAAAATGCGGCCTCCATCCAAATGAAATGTGAATGGAACTGTGTTACAGTCTGACTAAAACGTCCAGATTGTTGTGGCGCTGCCCCTCATGGGAATTACCCCTCCTGCAGCATTGCCAATTTTTGTACTGGGCAAATTATCGGATCAGAGACAAAATGCTATGTCCTCACTCCCACCACACCACCTCTCTCTCTCTCTCTGCATATAAAATGTACGTTTTATGTAGATTTATTTCTTTAAAAAGTCTATATGGTTTTATGAATTACAGTATCAGAATTTAAGGAAAAGCCTCCTGACTGGCTGCCTGCCTCTCTCTCTTTCTCTCTCTCTGCATATAAAATGTATATCTTATGTAGATTTATTTCTATAAAAAGTCTATACGGTTTTATGAATTATTACAATTTGAGGAAAAGCCTCCTGACTGACTGCCTGTCTCTCTCTCTCTCTCTCTCAGGTGTTACCCCCAGGGACTGTCCACCCTCATTCATCCCATACTTATACTCCTCCTCTCCTATCCCCTCTCCACCCCTGATTCATTCCCCCACTGGGATTTGCCACCTGCTCTCTCTCTCTGGTGGCTTTTGCTGTTCGGGCAACAGCTTTTGAGGGATCAATTATAGGTCCTCTGTTTGCCTTCTCATCTAAGAAATATTTATTTACGCTGTAAATAAGTTCTTTTTCCCAACTTTTGAGCTGACGAGAGTGAGTAGCAGGGATAGGAGCTTCCATCTTGGGTGAAGGCCAGAGAGGAAGTGACCTGTGGATTAACAGGGTCAGTCTGACCCACTCACATGATCCATCCCTCGCTGACTCACCCAACAAGTGTGGCAGGGTTGGAAAGCAACGTTGTCAAGTGTTGCGGTATTTATAAAATGTCATTGTTATTATTTTTTAAAAATATATATATATACTGTATATATATAACACTATATAGCCTTATTATCCCCTAAACCGCGGGATTGTGTGAGGCGGTCCTGGCACTTCCAGCCGGTGGCAATTCGCGATATGACTTATTTTTTTAAATATAGCCCCAAAATACCCTGAGTTATATAAATAGCCCTCAGGAATCTCCAACATATTTTCATATCTATTTCTATTTTGAAGGCCTCGGCTAATTAAAGAGAAAACAGAGGCACCCAACTGACGGCCCACGGCTCGGGCCATCGCCACCGAGTGTCACGAAAGTGACGGCCAGCGGTTAAGTGGTTATAGAATTAAATATATATATGAGTATACTGTACACAAATTTCATTTAGAAGTAGTAAATAGCTGAAACACTGAGACAGAGATTTCTGCGTTGGCATAGGCTTGGCAACACCACAGGAGCGGTAATTCCCATGAGGGGCATTGCCACAATGATCTGAACGTTTTAGATGATCTATAGGTTAATTTTGCCCTTTTTTTTTCCTCTATCAATATTTAATCCTGCACATACTCAATACCCAGCCACTACGGCCAATCAACACCTACAACACTACAGGAAGTGCCTCAACAACATTCCTCTTCCTCCTGTACCCAACACTACACTTCCCTCTTCCTTCTCTACCCATGACAAAACCTCACACATATTTTTTTACCCAACCTAAAGTCCATCCAAAAAGGACTGTGTTGTGAGAAGCACATGATACTTCACAGCACAAGTCACTGGCCCCGACCATCTGCCAATGACTGTGGTCATCAACCATTTTTTTTTCCCCATCTTTATTTATAAAAATAGTGGTAGGTGGTGGCAAGCATCATCCACTCACTTGATGTAATGCTGCCTACTTCTTCCTTAGCCTTTATCATTTTTTTTCTGTGCCTGCCCTCCTCTCTTCCTATTTCTCCCATCTTTCCTGTTACTTCTTATTGCTTTTCTTTCCTTTACGGGTGGTTTTACATTAAGGGACAAGCCATATGGTTTCCTGTGAGCCAAGAAACCATTTACAACACTGGGTGGTAACCATATAACCAAACCATACGTGCTCCCTACGTGTCAACAAGTGGGTTGGTGGAGGGTTAGTGCCACTCCCTATAAAACAAATAACTCAAAGTCAAATAAATGGCCACCCCTAACGGGATTATGGCATCTGGCAATAGATAGATAGACAGATTTATAAAACTTTATAATCATAGTTCATACTGCAGAGTGGCCTAAACAAGCATCTGTGCATACTACTTGAGATGGAATATGGGGCCATGACAATATATACAGATTTATATTTGGAAGCAGTAACTGCAAGGGATGGTGCCTTTTTTTTTTTTTTTTTTTTTTTTCAAACAAAGGAAAAAAAAAACAAAGGCAAGACCCCCCCAACTCTCCCCCCCCCCCAAAAAAAAAAATATAAAGATAATGGAGAGCAAAACTCAATATCTGTTTATTTCGAGACGCTGGACACATTTTCTTTAAAAGCCTGGAGGTCATAGGCAGTAGAAAATGCAGACAAACTAAGACAGTTCCAGGGCTGACCTGTTGCATACATGAAGGTTAACACTTGTATTAGAGGGTTGGACAGAAAAGGGATTAGTCTGCTGCCACATGGGATTTATGGTGATAATTTCTGGGGCATCACATTTGCAGAATTATAAGTGGCTTTATGATATTATTCACACTAATATGTTTTACAATGACAATGAACTCTTGAAAGCATGACCTTCCACTTCGGTTGTTGCTTATATCTTCCAATAAATGGCAGCCACTCTCTCTAAACAGTATAGGTATATAGTTCCTCCTTGTAAGCATCTGATATGGCATCCACAATACGTGCTAATATTGTAAAATGTGATACTGTCACAAGCTGGCCCTGGCAGAGCTCATACCCTGCAGTGGGATGGTGTATGAACCAGGTTCCTGAATAACAAACTTGGAATGACGATTCAATTATTACGTGGCACTCAGTGTCAAGGCAATTTGTATGCACCAAATCCAGGGCAGTATGGTATAAATCCATTACTATATAAGCCAAATATTTGCTGTGGTACCAAATGTCTCCCATTTCTGAGAGACAGTAACCAGAAATACCATTACTCTTATATATGGTAACACTGAACAGGGGTGGGTGATATCATGCCTGGCAATACTGCTGAGACATCAAATGTTACATTTAGAGATGTGGAAACACTGACCCTCCTTCTGCACAGACACTTGTTTTACCTACTGTGTATAGCCACTACCCAGCAACTACACCCATTCTAAACCTACACTACACAGAGTGCTTCAGAAACATATGTTCTCATCCTTCATCCAACACTAAATTTCAGAAATACATATTTCCCCTCCCCCTTAAAAGTCCCCATTCAGAGGAACTGTGCTGTGAAAAGCATATGGAATTTCACAGTACAGGTCATCGGCTCCGACTATCCGCCAACGACTGTGGCCATCAACCTTCTTCTTCTTCTTCTTTTTTTTTTTTATACTCTACATAACCATTGCTTACCCACACAAGGCCACTACAGCCATCCAAAAATCTACAGCCCAACAGAAACCTTCAAACACCATCACCAGACACCTACCCTTCAGAAACCCTACCCAGAGAAACATGAGTACACCTATGTGCTCTCTCTCTCTCTCTGTACTCTAACTTGGTCTAAAACTGCCTTATGCTCTATCATGAATGCTGAGTTGTAAGAACACAGTACATAAGCACTAATAATGGTGCTTGTCATGAAGAAAAGCCATGGAAGTAATGTAGGTCTGTAATATTTTCTTTTTCTGCCACTAAGCAATGTGAAAAAAGCCGCAAAAACATGAAAATCTCTGCTAAGTTAGAGTTACATGAGTATAACCAGACTTAACACAACCATCATCTGTCTATGCTTCAGTGCTAACACCAAATACAACTCACAAACAATGCACTATGCCCACAGTGTCATGCCTCTTACACCACAACACACACACACCACACATACCACAGTGTAATGCTTCCTCCCACACCACAACACTCTTTGCCACATGTACCACACTACTGCACCACACTACCACAACACACTCATCGCATGTACCACAATGTAATGCCTCTTCCCACACAACACCATACTACCACAACACATTCACCACACGTACCACAGTGTAATGCCTCCTCCCACACCACAACACACTACCACATGCACCACACGAAACTATCACAACACACTACCACATGCACCACACTAGTACCACACTAAACTATCACAACTCACTACCACATGTACCACACTACACTACCACAACACACTCACCACACTTACCACAGTGTAATGCTTCTTTCCACACCACACCACACTACCACAACAGGCAATCCTTCAACACTTATCTTTGAGGATGAGTTACAACCACAACCATCAACCAATTTATTTTCACACCTTTCACTTACAACCAGACGAAGCACATCATCAGCAACCTCAAGCACTCATCTGCCTGTGGACCAGACAACATAAGCAACATACACCTTAAACACATTGGACCACAAGGCATACAAGCACTCACCAACATTTCAAACTACAGCTACTCACACAACATAATACCCAACATCTGGAAGCATGGCATTATCATCACTATCTCCAAACCCAACAAAGACCCCACGTTACCTTCCTCACACCGCCCCATCACACTCCTCTGCATCCCCTCCAAAGTCACTGAAAGACTGGTACTACAACAAGTTACACCTCACACCCCCCTAGCCCCATCACAACATGGTTTTAGGCCACTACACTCCACAAACACTCTTCTTACAGACCTCACAGAGAGAGTTTTTGATGGCATGAATTCAGCTAGGCCACCACACAGAACACTCCTTGTCACACTAGACATTAGTAAAGCTTTTGATTCCATCCCCTGCCACAACCTCACAAACAAAATATTCAACACAAACATGCACAATAACAAAAAGATGGCTGGCAAACTACTTAGCAGGGAGACATGCACATGTAACTTTTGCTGGTCAGTCCTCAAACATCAGAAACTTCACAAATGGCGTCCCCCAAGGATCTGTCTTGTCTCCTACACTCTTCAACCTATACATGCATGACATACCAACACCCCACACACAAATACACACAGCTTCCTATGCAGATGACATAACACTTACATGCACACACCAAAACGCAAACACAGCCGCACACATCCTCCAACCTTACCTCAACACACTACACGAATGGTTTATCACAAACAGACTCAAAATAGCCCCAGCCAATTCTACAGTGACCCTTCTCACAAACTGGACAGCAGAACATAGTCACATTCCACACCTCACCACAGACAACACTCCCCTACCACACACACACACACACAAAATCCTTGGTGTAACATACAATACATTAATGTCATTTAAACAACACATCACAAACATCAAAAATAAATTAACAACTAGACTCAATACCTTGAAGTCACTTGGTCATACAACATTTGGACACAACAAAGAAACGACCACCACAGTATACAAACAATATAAACGTTCAGTGATGAATTATGCAAGCCCTGCTTGGGCTCCTAGCCTCACTAAAACACACTATAACACTCTTCAGACCATACAAAACAAGGCCCTAAAAATAATCACAGGCTGCACAGCTACTACACCTGCAGACCACCTACACCAAGAAACCAAAGTCCTCAAAGTCAAGGATCATCTAGACATGAGAGGCAACCAAATTCTCACTGCAGCCTCCACAAACCCACAACATCCACTACACTACATGGCAGCACATCCACACATACACCAAGGAACATCAAAACAACACCCAGCACACGATATCATACACAAATACTATCATCTCTTCCCCCCTGCCCACCTAGGACCAGCTTCCAGAAGCATATTCATACTCAAACCACTCGCCGTTCCATTCAGTCACTCAAAGACAACACACAGCTGCATCCGTGGCCTCCTGATATCCATCCTTCCGAATGCTATCTCCCCCGTGAGGACAGGGTCCACCTGGGCAGGCTGAGATGTGGGCATCATCCAGCCCTCTTAAGTTATCAGAAGAGGTTGGATGACTCCATCATTGATGCCTGTCCAGGATGTAACACAGCACCCCATACTATTATGCACATCATGGAAGACTGCATTGCACACAATCACCTACACCAACAACACAACATACACTCCTTGAGAGCTCTGTGGGAAAGCCCAGTCTCAGCCATGGCCTTCCTTAGGGACTCGGGGCTGTTCGGCCAGACTGCCTAGGGAACAACTACTACTACCAATTTACGTCTATTTTATCCAAGGCACAGGAGAGGGGACGTTAATGGTGCCAAAAGACCAGAGGGGCCTACAAACCAAGCCAGGATTTACTATTATATAGCAAATACAGTGAAAGCTCGATTATCCAGGCTCAGATTATCCAGCCTTCGGTATATCCGGGCCGTGACTGAATGGTTCAGTGGTACAGTAATACACAGAATTATTCGTACGATAGCTCCGGTTGCTAGCGAGCGAGGCACGGGTAAATGAGCGTGAGTCTGTCCCCCCACCCACACCTTCTGCTCACAACTCGATCACATGGATTGCAAGGTGGAGTTTTGTTAGACGACTGATAGCCTAACCTAGCCTAACCTTGCTTAACTACCTAATAATTTAACCTATCCTAACCTGGGCTCCAGTTGGAGAATTGGGAAATGAAATCCACTTCTAATTGAAATCCACTTCTTATTATACTGAATAAGTTTCTTCCATTATGCCAGAAACAGTCGTAGGTACGGCCTGATGAACATGATGATAAAGGTGGAAATCTTTCAGCAAGAGAAGGTCATTATTACCAAATTCAAAGTAGAATAATACAAAAAACAAACTAGAGGACTATGAATTGAACTGGTAAAGTCTTTAGGCTGTATGCTTAGACGAAAATTTATGGGTTTCACACTCACTTGATGTAGTGCTGCCTACTTCTTCCTTAGCCTTTATCATTCTCTTTCTGAGCCTGCCCTCCTCTCTTCCTATTTCTCCCATCTTTCCTGTCACTTCTTATTGCTTTTCTTTCCTTTACAGGTGGCTTTACATTGAGTGACAAGCCAAATGGTTTCCTGTAAACCAAGAAACCATTTACAATGCCGGGTGGTAACCATATAACCAAACCATACGTGCTCCCTATGTGTCAACAAGTGGGTTGGTGGAGGGTTAGTGCCCCTCCCTGTAAAACAAATAACTCAGAGTCAAATGGCCACCCCTTACGGGATTGTGGCGTCTGGCAATAGATAGATAGATAGACAATTTTAGGGGACAAAATGGAACAGAAATGTTTGCTAATCAGAAAAAAATTACTCTACCATCTCACGTGTTCTCTTAAGCTTGCATTCAGTTTCACATTCTTCGTTAGATATTGCGCTTCCCATTTCAGACTGGTAGGGCATATAGTTATTTCTGTCTCTTTCAGTTAAGTGTACATTATGTTCATTCTTTTGTTCATTCTTAAGTGTGTGTGTGAATGAGAGAGTATTGATGCAAACAATAATGTATTCCATTAACCCCTTCATAGTTGTCGGCCTTGAACGATGCTTTACTGTACCGGTGTCAGTGACTTTGAGTTAAAAGCTATAAAAAAAACTGCGAGCAATTATGGGAAGGGATCGAAGGTCACTGATATGTTTACACGACCCTACTCTACTGTCGCAAGAAGCTAGGCGGTCACTTCCTCTCAGATGTCTTTGCCGATATGTTTAAATGTTAATGTAACATGTCCCTTAATACTGATTAAGTTTCTTCACTTAATTTTGCTTAAGTTTCTTCCACTATGCCAAAAACATGAGCAGGTAAGGCTTAAGGAACATTGTGATAATAAGAGAGGAAATCTTGCTGCGAGAGAAAGGTAATTTACCACCCTCAAAATAGGCAGAAAAATACAGAAAACAAACTAGAGGAATATAAACTGACTTGGAAAGGTCATTAGGCTGTATGCTTACACGAAAATTTATAGGTTTCACAATTTTAGGGGAAAAATTGAAGAAAAAATGTTTACTAGTCAGAAGAAAAAAAAAAACTTTCGTCTTACGTCTTCTCATAAGTTAGCATCCCACAATTTTTGTTCAGTGTCGCGGTTCCCAACACATTTTGGACTGACAGAGCATACAGTTATTTCTGCTCTTTGCAGCCAAGTGTACATTTACTGCTCATTCTTCGTTCGTTGTTATGTGTATGTTTGAGACAGTATTGATACAAATAATTATTTATTTCCATTAACCCCTTCATAGCTGCCATCCTTGAACAATGCATTACTGCACCGGTGTCAGTGACGTTGAGTTAGGGAGCTATAAAATCTGCGAACAATTATGGGAAGGGAACGAAGGTCACTGGTATGGTTATACAAACCTGCTGTACCATCCCAATAGCCAGGCGGTCACTTCATCCCAGATGTTTTCGTCAATATGTTTTAATGCTAATGTAACATGCGCCCTAATTTTATTCTTACACGATTCATAGCAAATCAGAAGATGGGTTTAGGGACAAAAAAAAAATTAAAAGTGCACCAGACGAGTCTTACCACATCTGTAAGAAAAAGAAACTGATTTTAGAACTTAGAAAAAATGGTTCCAAGGCCTGCCGTGGGAGCACGCAAATTTCTGAACTCACTGCCATTGAGGGGGCTAAACATACGCTTTACTGAAAGCAGTAAAAGCACCTTACCAAATCAGTTCATCCTGATATTCTGTTATGTTTTTCTAATTGTTTCTGGGTTGGCAAATAAACATTTCTTGTTAAATCTGTTTCCCCATTGCTTTTAGCTGTTCTGCTGGTGTGCAACTCTTGTTGTTAGTTAACGTAATGGCAGAAGGTACTGTTCTGATCTCATTGTTTAACCTAACCTGGCCTAACTTAGCTTAACTGCACCTAATAATTTAACCTAACTTAATCTCCAGTTTGGAAGTTGGGAAACGAAATCCACACTTGAATATGTTGAGTTTCTTCCACTGTGCTGGAAACAATCGTAGGTACAGTCATGTTCATGAGTCTCGTTACACAGGTGTTTTTGTTGTCTATTGCAGTGCTCACTGCTTTTGGAATATGGAACTTTTGTGCTTACTACCTGATACACTGAACATAATTTGGTCGGTTAGCAATTGAAATAGTTCAACATCCTACCAACGGTGGACACAACATCAGACAAGACAACTACATGCGTATCAGGACTCACGAACGCGACTGTACAGCTTCAGGAACCTGACGATAATAACAGAGAGGATATTTTTCAGCAAGATAAAGAAATTTACCAAACTGAAACTAGAAAAATACAGAAATAAGCAGGATGCATATGCAAAGATTTGGTAAGGTCTTTCTGCTACGTTAAGTGTACATTTACCGGTAAATAAATCAGTCTAACAGTACTTGTTTTTTTTTTCCCCGCCAGATTAATCGTGATTTCGGACTATTCAGTCACCCCTTCACACCATATAACCCGGATAATTGGGCTATTTCTGTACTGTATTCTTCAAAGCTGCATAATCTTCATCTAACAGGCTTATCATCTCTTGAAAAAGGAATAAAGTACAGTATATGGTAAGAATTTATTTTTATTTATTCATTTTTTTTAAAGGTGGGAATGGAAGGAGGGGAGACTGTCAGTATAGGTGATGGGAGGGTCTTGGGCCTACAATGATGTTTAGCACTAGGGCACAAGGGTCTCTCTCTCTCTCTCT
>JAGKTI010041799.1:0-10198 GCA_018397915.1 Birgus latro
GAGAGAGAGAGAGAGAGAGAGAGAGAGAGAGAGAGAGGTTGATAAGCGTGCGTGATAAAGGTAGGAAAGGTCTTTTTCTTTTTTTTTACTTACCACGTCCATACTTGATTTCTTATCTCTCATACAAAAAAAAACAAAGAAATCTCATACTAAAAGGGAACCAATAAATGTGGATAAACAACTACATATATTTCAAGCGATCTTTCTTATGATGTCGTTCGTTGCTTCTGTTTTTTCTGCACAAACGATTTTATTCAGTTAAGGGAGGAGGTTTTTGAGGACTAACTAAAAAAAATAAAAAATATAAATAACCTGAACGGGTCACACAGAGCATTACATTAAATTATATAGACAGAAGTACAGATGGAGAGTTAGATGATTGGCTGATTGACGGATGGAGGGATAGGTTGATAAATGACAGATAGGCAGAGTGGCTGATAGACATGGATAGATGGATAGGTGGGTAGACAGATACACAGACAGGTAGATAGAGAGATGGGTAGATGGGTGGAGGGAGGAAGCGAACGATGCATCAATAGATAGATTGATAGACAGGTAGATGATAGACAGATCGACAGATAAATAGATAGATGTGAATAAAGACAGACAGACAAATAGAAAAGTAAATAGATACAGACATAGAGAGAGAGAGAGAGAGAGAGAGANNTGCATCAATAGATAGATTGATAGACAGGTAGATGATAGACAGATCGACAGATAAATAGATAGATGTGAATAAAGACAGACAAATAGAAAAGTAAATAGATACAGACATAGAGAGGGAGAGAGAGAGAGAGAGAGAGAGAGAGAGAGCAGAGAATATAAACATAGGCAACGCTAAACTGTTGCAACCCTCCATCTGACCAAGCACATACACCCCACCTCCCGGCATACCTAACCAAGCGCAAAACGGCCCTCACCCGCCCCCCTCCCCATCTTTCCTTTTATAGGTGGGAGTAAGGGAACCCCTTGAGGACACATAACCTGGGCCCTTCAGATGACTTGCGCAGGTCGCATTGAAGTCTCTGGATTTTTTTCCCATTTTCTTTTTTAATCAAAAGGCACCAGCTCACTGTAAGACACATAACTATGTGAAATTTCACGACTCTAGTGACTGCTTTCTGAGTTCTGGCCCGGAAACAAACTCTCTACGCCTTGCCACCCAACTCTACAGACAGACAAGTGTTGATCCATGAGATAACAACACCCTCCTCCGATTTCTTCAGGTGGAGAGTAAAAAAGACGAAATCATATTTCAAAATAAAACACACATGACATCATCTAATACACACGGCAAAATGGAAAACATATATGACAGACTACAGCAACACCCACTCAGCACACTGCAGTTATCCTGGAAGTTTCTGCTTATGTCACGTCAGTAATCTCTTGCATTTTATTCCTGGCAACTGCGTTCGTGCTAAAAAAAAATATATATATAACGCACAAAAGAATATGAACGTTTGAATCAGGTGACGTATGCTGTTAATTTATTTTCGTTGCCCAGAAATGTGTTTTAGCTAGGAAAGACTTCTCTTATTCAAGGGTTTAGAGAAGGCTATCACGACCCCAGCGCTTTGCAAACTTTGTCCGGAACTGAGTCATCTGGACGTAGCAGGCATTTAAGGAAAGTAATGAAGGAGTCACATGCAACTGAAAACCTTCAATCCACTGGCACATTTTTCATACTGCTTTTGCGATAATCAGATCGTTTTATTTTTTAAAAAATAAAATAATAATAATAATAATAATAATAAATAAAAATAAAATAAAAAAGCCTCTGGTAGCGAAAGGGCCAGTGAAGTTCATATCAACCTCCTCCAGTTTCGAACGTCTCTTCAAAGCTGAATAAAAGCATCTGTGGAAGGGATATTAGAACGCTAGCAGGGGTACCCCCTATGGCAGCACATACCAGCATTGCCTGGAACCCTGAATGGACACTCCCTCGGTGGGAGAAAACTCCGGGGTCCCATTTTACCCAGTGAACCTGAAGTATGTTCATTAAAAAATTAAAAAAAAAAAAAAAAAAAAAGGGCAATTGAACGTGATGCGACAGTGAGAAATCGTCGGAAATCACGACACGCAAAAATGTGTGCCAGTGTGTTTGTTCGTTTCTTTTACGAGGTCGATCTTAGATGTCGACCTAATTCTTTATGTGATACGTCGGAGGGAAGTCCAGGGTGTGTCAAAAAAAAATACAAACCAAAATTTTGGCGATCGCGCGCAATGCGACGGCGCAAAATTGGAGGAAATCACTACTCGTACATGCAAAAATATACGTAAATAATTTTTTCTCGTCATTTTCGTCAGAATTGGTCATTGTAGGCTTAATAACGGTGTGGAAACAAAAATAATGGTATATTCAAACATTTTGTGATGGAAAGGCAATTTGTTAGTCCCACAAATTTTTGCGGGCAGGCACTAGTTATCTATGCGGAAGCAATGGTCCTACGCTAAGTATTATTTCGTCCATGTATCCATCGCCCCAACATTGCCTGGCTGTAACAGTTAACACAATAATCTTGGAATACCACCACGCGATGTTACTGAGCTTAAGGAGACTCTGAAACTGGTTGGGTTAAATGTATCCTTCATTATCCACTTCAAACCAGGGGGTCTCTTTAGGAGCCTATAATCGTCACCTCTGTAGGAAGAACCAGCTACAAGAATACGTCATGGCAGCGAAGGAATTAACATTACTCAAGCCCAGTGAACGTCTTGCGTGTTTGATTATGCTACCTAATGATTATTCTCAACTTGGCAGAGACATAGCGAACTGGAGGGGTTGGATGTAACCTTCATTAATATCTAGACTGTGTGTGCCATCGACAGCTGACACTGATCAGGTCAAGGGACGTATTTTTGATCTATTATTGATACCTCCAGACGATTTCATTCAGCTTTGAGGTTCTTCTATAAAACGAAGGGTTAATTTTTTTCATTAACACTCGGGGAAATTACTATGACTCTCAGCTGAAAACAGTCATCTAGCTTTTGCTGGAATGGAATGCTAGGTTTTATTTCAATTTTGAGGGGGGTAACAGTGACAGTGTTAACATTGTTACTCCCAAATGATCAAAATAAATCTGGAGTTTCGTGGAATAAAACACTGGAGTTTTTTCGACCGTGGGAGAATAGACAGCAACAGTATTAACTTCCACAAATTTCTAAGGAATCACTAAGTTAAGTAAAACATCAGGTATCATCTGAAATAGAACATCAGAATTTGTGCAACCATGGTGTGATTGATCGTACTATAGTTATGGTTATTATCATGTTCGTTTGACCCATTCACTGCCAAATGAAACTTTCTGGAGTCAAATATAACAAGCATACTAAGCTGTCAAATAAAACCATCTGACATTAAATAAAACAGAATACTAGAGATGCCTTGAACATAGGAGGGTTAATGTCGGTACTATGAACTCTCTCAGTCGAATATTTCTTGCCCTTAGTAATAAAATCTTTTGTCGAAAACTGGAATAGAAAAATAGACTTGTTCGGATCATGAAAAGAATAATACTAGCCTACCAGTGTTAGAATTTTCTACTTTGATTCACTCTATGTATGTATGTCAATATGTTTCTATACCCACACTCGTTAATCGCAGAAGGGGTGGCAAAAGTTAAAACACCTCCTTACCACCATGTACTTTGCCTTCTGGTTGTCCTCTCTCCAGCTCACACACCCCTCTGTCATATCCTTCTCCCACCCATCCTTGCTCTAAATTTACTATACTCACCTGGCATTAGCTGAATATAAAAACTGTTCCGACCATGAGAGGGTTAATCAAGCAAGGACGTCTTAGCGCGCTTGATGAGCCGTGTGTGTGGAAGGGGGATGGGGGAAGGAAATATATCCGTTGCCTAAGAGCAGTTCCTCGTTTTTTCAGCGTTAATTGCAAAATCTGGGTCCCAGGAGAAAGATAAGTGGGGGCCGAAATTACTGGTGGGAAGTAGGCACTGAGGAAAAGCAATTTGCAACCTGGGATTAAAACCTGGAAATTGATGGCGCCCTTGCCGGGATTGTGTGAAGGTTTAGCAGGAAGAGTTGGGAGGGTTAATGTAACCACAGTGGGGATGTGGTTGGAAAGAAGACAAAGTGTGTGCATGTGTGTGTGTGTGTGTGGCGATAAAGTGCAAGTGTTTACATGTCGCGTCTGAGCTGGTGTAGCTATAAACACAAATGTAGTACAGTAGGAGCTTAACTTGAACCACACATATGTAGTCATGAAGGTGGTGGTGGTGGTGGTGGTGGTGGTGGTGGTAGTGTGTGGAGAGAATTATGGTAATAGTGAAGTCAGTGCCAGTATGAGAGGCCGGTGAGGGGGTTACATGGTCTTAAGCACTTGGGTAACTCTGCAGGAACTGGGATTATGACTGTGGTTGAGGCAATGGCAGAAGAAAAATGCTGGGGAAAGAACAACTGAGAGGACATTTATACCAAGTTGGGAGTTTTGACCATATGGTAAAGAAGGTTCTCAGCCATTTCAGTACGATGACGTCTTAAGAATGATTAACCTTGCTCTCAGCGATCTGTTCCGTCCACATTAAGAAGAAGCTTTTCCAACCGGATTGATTTGATATATTTTTCAATTACTTCCAAGCTGCGACAGGAGCCCTATAGACATTAAAAAAAAAAAAAGTTGTCTGGCAATAGGCTGGATAAGAAAAAAAAAAAAATAATGCTACCAACAAAATCACATGAGAACGATATCTTACTGAATGGGTTAAAGGAGATTTTTTTCTGCATTTTCAGTACCAGGGTAAGAAGTGAAATCGTCTGCCAGTGGTCAGAATAAGAAAAAAAAGATGTCATCATACTGAAAGAATTCATTATACGAGTGTAAGGCAGAGACCAGGTCTAAAATATTAGTTGCCATTAATGACACTCCTGCTGAGAGCAAGGCCTGTTTATATGCGCTGGACACGCTCTGTTACGTTGCACGCATGATGCCACATTAAATGATTACATCTGTTACAAAAATGAAGTGAAAAATTCGGGGGTTTTGCATACACATCCACTGTGAATATAATACTCATGTCAGACCACTTTACTTAACTTTGGAGCACCCTAGTAGTGAAGCGATTGTTGATTGTTGTATCTAACCAATGTAACTGAAAGAATCTATCTCAAGCTGTGTAAAATCCTCAGTAGAAAGCAAGAGTTAAATTTTATTGACGTCATCCTATCAGTAGAGTTAGAAACTGAAAGCGGTAACACTATCAGCCAGTCTATATTAGCCTTAGCATGGACCAAGAGGGACCAAAGTTATATTACCGTTGTCCAGATCATTTAAGCCATAGGAGACCACCTTATGTTCCTTGTGTTATACTACCATCGTCCAGACCATTTAAGACATCAGCCATATCAGACCACTTTATGTCCTTGGTGTTATACTACCGTTGTCCAGACCATTTAAGACTTAAGCCATAGCAGACCACCTTATGTCTTTCGTATTATACTACCGATGCCCAAATCATTTAGGCCTTGAGCCATAGCAAATCACCTTATGTTTCAGGTTTTAAGCTACCGTTGTGCTCATCATTTAAGCCATAGCAGACCACCTTATGCCCCTGGCAGGATTTACATGATAGGAACGCCTTGGTCTGCCCCTTCGTGTAGAACTGTAGCGTGGTAATGCACAAATATCTTGAGCCTTAGACTTGTACAGTCATGCCACCCAGGCGTCTACTTTATTGCCTTTAATCCCCTGTAGCGTGTTTTGCATTTTATATCTGAAATTCTCCTAA
Organism: Birgus latro; assembly: GCA_018397915.1. Taxonomy (NCBI): domain Eukaryota; kingdom Metazoa; phylum Arthropoda; class Malacostraca; order Decapoda; family Coenobitidae; genus Birgus; species Birgus latro. Next base: position 5,754 of record JAGKTI010041799.1, read on the forward strand.
AGATTTTGTGCAGACTGAGGGAACAATTTTCAATGGATGGTTCGATATAGCTTTTAATAAACCTTTACTGCAAGAAATCCTTATCACCCAGTCTAACTAAAACCTTCACGAATTATCAAGAATGTAAGAAGAATGAAGTTGTTGGGCTCGATAGTTTAAAAATACTACCAATAAATGGGAGTGCCGAGGGACTTTTATTAAATAAAAGAAAAAGAATCTTTTAGGATTCGTTTTAACTCTCCTGCAGCTTCAACAGAAGAAACTGACTTTATTTTGTTTTAATCTCTGGTGTTCCTTCAACCGCCCTAACACATTCTTAGAAAGTCTTACTTTTAGGGAAGTAAAAATAAGTCCTTGTACCCAGGGGGCAAAAGCCACTTTTTCTAGTCAACCAGACATGAGTTGTTATTAAAGGTCGTGGTATACCATTTTTAATCTACGGACCGCCGGGAACAATATCCAGGTGCACAGCCTTGGAAACCAACTGCTGTAAGCTAGGGAGTCCAAGATTCTATTTTACTCTATGATGAAAATTTGCAAAATATTTCGAATGTAATCATATTTATTCATTTATGTAAGGCCAGTTATATTATTTTATTTGTCTTCAGATTTTTAAAAATGATTATGTTCAAAGCTACGAAATATTTTACAACTTTTATTTGTTACATGAACAAGGCATTTCTTTTCTCTTCAGAAAGTTAACATACTTGCAGTGACTGAGAAATTTATTCAAAACACAGTTATTGGGTGTATAAACAGCACACATCAGAGAAATATCAATAACTGATCATGTCATGAATATAAGCTATTAAATCGTCCATTATATTATTCTAGTAATTAAATATTTCATCCTTACACCATAACACATTTTTTTTTGTGAATGAGATATAACACAACCGTAATAACTGCTAAAATAACTAACACTGATTTAGTCCAATATAGACGTGATCCTGTTCAAAATGAGAAAAAGGAAATACAATATTCATAGAAAATATAATCAGAGTCAGAGCTATCCTAAATTTCCTCGAAGTAGTGAGCTCAGTAATAGCTCTCTGGGTATCCACAGCATCTGCAGGCAAAATAACATGGAACATTCCGTTTGGCACTTGAATTATTTTCTGCAATCACAGAAAAGGGATATGGACATCTCTGATGGCTACAATTCTGCAGTCACTGAAACTGGACAAGTTCTGCTTGCTTTACTGTCCATCCATATTCATCCAGTGAAGGACTGCGAGGATGTGCAATGTGTGCCGTCTTGTCAGTGGTTGTTGCCTTGTGGCCTTGAAGTTGTCCATGCAAGGCTTGTGGTAGCATACATCATGTTCAGTCAAATTGCGTCCATCACCAACTGCTCTCAGCAAAATATCCGGTTTTAATCTCTTGGCTTGATTGATAATTGTTTCTTAACTGTCTTTTGTTGACACTAGGCTTTCTAGTTTTTCGCCTCTGTACCAGACTTTGTAACAAATTATACAACTCACTTTTGGCTTATAAGGTTCAACATTCAGTCGTGTTACTCTGCCACTTGATGAAGTTATGTCACAAGGATTTTCACAGTTTTCATTTTCTGCATGTGGTTTTTCTCTTCTGTTCTGCTGATTTTTAGCTTTTCTCATTAATATACAAATTTCTTCATTTGTTAAGTCATTTTGACACTTTGGCCTCCAGCCAGTCAGCTTCATAAATGTCAAAGTTTAAATGGATGGCATCTGAGTCTTGTCTAGCCTGAATGGCTGCTTTAGTTTCTCTCGTGTTTCTGACTGGACATTGCACAAATTGTCTTTGTTGTCTTTCTGGTAGATTACTCACTTTTGATAGTCAGATTTCCTATCATCAGATTTTCTCTCTTTGTTAAGTTTTAGGGAAATACCCTCTTCTTGTTTGACTGGTGGGACATCCATTAATCATCATCTGGAAAAAAAAAAAAAAAAAAGTGCTGTGTGTATTCATGCCATAACATAAATAAATAGTATTTTCATATGCTGATTTGTCTCTTAAATTTCTGCTAGTTAACTGGCTGTACGATCTGATGAAGATGGCATTGAAACATCAACAAAAGGTAAAATAGCAGAAATTTTAGAGAAAAATCAACATAAGATTAATAAATTTTGCATGAACTTCTTGAAGGACAAAAGTACTTTCAGGTCATTATAGTAAATTATAAATTATTCTGCATTAGTAATGATATGTAACACATCAACCTGAAAACAATAAATTCATATGGAAAGACATCCGATAAAATTAGTTTCCATTTCAACTCTCATATGGATTTTATAAGTAAAGGTGTGCCAAATTACTTTGCAATTATCAAAAATGAGTTCCTTGTTCCTGAAAACCCTGAAAAAAAAAAAAATTATATTACATTTGATATTAGTGGAAATTATAAACAACTAATGAACATTTAAAAATATGGCAGCCACCTTGGATGCTATCTTGGATTTCAAGCTTATAGTAGTTGATTTTACAGGTAAAGGTATGCCAAAAACTCTGAAATTAACACAAATTAATTTATCGTCCCTGAAAGCTCTAGAAAACCAGTATTACACTTGAAAGTAATGCAAATTATGACCAACTTATGAACATTTATGGATATGGCAGCCATCTTGGATGCCATCTTGGATTCCCAGCATACAGCAGCTGTTTTCTAAAGTTGTGCAGCTGGATGTTGTTCCGGGTGGTATAAGGATTAAAATGATATGCCATAACCTTTTATAACATTCCATGACTGCTGTTCCCTACTTGCCCCCTGGGTATTGCCAGAAATAGACATGAAGGATGTTAAGTTTAGGGTCAAAGGATTTCCACGGGATATGAAAGGACGGAATACTGTTACCAAAATTGCCTTTTTCTAGTTAAAAATGAGAATCTTCCCGAATAAATGAAGATCAAATGTCAACACTTTTCCATGCCGCCCTCCTTCCTTCAACTAATAAAAACTCTGCTAAGCTAAATAATATCGTTTATCAGCAAAAATGAATTAAAAGATGTCGATAAATTCAGAGCTCTGGGTACGGCAAAAAGTCCTCCAAACCTCATTATCATAACTCGCTACAGCCACTTCAGATCGACCTCCCTCATAGATCTAACTTATACCAAATCCAGAGAATACTATCCATATATCACCCAACTTTTTTTTTTCTTTACAGGAGTGCAGGGGTCAGGAGCTAGGCTACTCAGTCCCAACGTTTAAAGCTAGGGTGGTTAGCCTGCTTTGAATATAAGCCTTCACGAGACCCATCCGATAAGAACGCCACAATCCACTTGTCTGCCAACCGTCTATTTGATTATGTGGTTACGACCTGCGGGATAAACGGTTTTTCTGGGATGAAAGAAACCATTCGACTTATCACTCACTGTAGGATCAGTCGAAGGCAAATTGCGTGAGTAATTAACAGTAAATACAGCTTCAAGCCTTCCATCAGAATCCATTCTAGTCATTCCATACAGACTTCCATCATACACACAAATGCTTTCACTTGCCTCATGCATCTACCTTCAGCCACATTAAGCCACCTTCCCATGGTTTTAACACAGCGTAATGTACACGTTACACTAGGGTTTAACTCCATCACTCCCAGGATGTAGTTTTCGTTTTAATCTTTCCACCGACAAGTGATTTAGGGCAGCCAAGGAAGAATCTCTAGCCGTGACATTGGTTAATAAAGGCAATATTTAACCTTCCAGTTCGAAAAATGTCATCCAAACTGTTTAATACTGTTTAGAGATAAGAATAAATAACGCGTAATCGGACTGAAAGGATTGCTATCTACTAAGCCTCTTAATTCTAGCTCATTCAAACCACTCAGCACCGCCTTCCTCCATAGACTTGATTCAGCAAAGTACAGTTCTCTCTCTCTCTCTCTCTCTCTCTCTCTCTCTCTCTCTCTCATCAGCTCTTCACCATATCCCCCCAAAGCTAAGCAAATTCATCTGGCAGTAGGAAGAATAAAACAAAACAAATTATGATGCAATTAAACGAATGGTAATTGTGGCCTACAAATGAACTTCTATTCCAGTCATGCTCAAACCAATCCAGTCACTCCATAGCGCCCTTCGCCATAGACCAAATGTAAATGCATAGAACACAAGCAGTTAACCCCTTCAGTCCTGTGACCTGTTATGTTCGTGCTTCCTCTAGATAATTCTATTCAACTTGAGAAAACTTATTCAATCTCAAGAATATGATATGCAACCTTCATTTACACCTTTCCTGCAAGTAATCTCCCCAGAGCCAGGTAAAATAATATGGATGGGGTATGCATACAGAGACATAATAAGGCATTAGACTGAAGGTGTAAATTAAATTCTTTCATATTCTCGTTATGGGAGCTGAATGCAGTCACTTCCAGCCAGCCGACCTCCTCGACCAAAATCAGCTACAAAAACTTACAGTACCCTCGCACTTTCAGTCCATTCCAGCCGCTCGCATATGCTCCTGCCTC
>JAGKTI010041800.1:0-10198 GCA_018397915.1 Birgus latro
TGGATAAGTTAAAATTAAGCGGAAGTATGAAGTGTCTTACGATTCATTATGTGTACAATAGAATCTTTAAGTTTCGTGCTTACTGGTAGGAATAAGATCGTCAAGGTCACAATACACTCGAACCTTGAAAGAGCTAAAGCTAAATAATAATATGGACTAATCCCGACGCTGGGCTGTGGTGGTGCCTAAATGCAAGTTCCTAAAATAAAAGTAACAATGTGTTTGGAAGCGTTAAATAATGGGAGAAACTGCAGACACCATGAAATACGTCAAAACAGATAAGAACCCTATATAATCGTGATATTAACATCTACTGTCCAATCCTGTACGCTGAGTTATGGTGATGTATTATAACTTCTTTGCAATATACATGGAGAAGTGGTAGGGTGATGCAAAGACAGAGATGAAGATATAAAGGAATATATTAAAGGTCACCAAACACAGCACCGTCGTAATATAAACATTATCTTTCAGAACCCTGCCACTCTACTCCTCCTTCCCTCCCTCCCTTGAACGAGGAGGAGGAAAGAGTTAAGCAGATAATGGAACTGAAGACGAAACCAAAAACGTTACGTCCTTAAATACGAGAACGTGTGGTTTCATCTGTGCAATCACTAGATGATTTTGTTCAGCTTAAGGGAGATTTTTGGAACTGGAGGGATTAAACAAACAAGTCCTTCACAACTATGATGCTCTTTAAATGAACAGAGTAAAACACGTCCTGGGACATAATGCTGATGATAATATTTGGATTCCCAGATTTCCTTTCCCTCTAACCCTCCCTCCCTCCCTCCCTCCATTAGACAAGGAGAGGAGGCTAAATCGTCCTCATCCTCAGTCACAGTAACAACCCAGCGTCTCTTTAAGCACTGACCACGAATAGCATCGTACCAGCAAAACTAAATCAATTACATTCTTGGGCTGAAGGGCTTATGGAAAAAACTCATCATAAAAGAGAGAAAATGACTGCTTAAAGGAACAAAAAAACTGAAGGCAAGAGAAAGAATTACGAGAGATAAGAACCCATGACAGTCATAAAATAGATATTAGCTTTTCAGACTGCAACTTCCTCCTTCCCCCCCCCCCTTTCAGCTTGGACGAAGGAGAAGAAAAAATAAGTAGAGAAGAAAATGCATTACAGACAAAACAAAACACGACGGCTGAGACAAGAACCCAGGATAGTTAAAAAATAAACATTGATTTTTTAACCTTTTTCGGACCACCCCTCCCTTTCCTCCTTTCCTCCCCTAACCTGAGCGATAAGAAGAGGAGGAACTAATTAGAGAGGGAAATGTATTAGTGTCAACGCAGAAGACGACAACAAAGATAGAAGACTACAATTCATAAAATAAACTTTCCAGAATTTTAGATTACAACTCTCTCCGATTCTTCCTTTCTCCCCTTACACGAAAATGAGAGGTTTGGTTTAGGCTAGGAAGAAAAGGAAGAATTAGGAAGAGAGGGATATGTATTATAGAGAAACCAGATTACGATAATAGAGACAAGACCCTGAATATCGTACAATATACATTAGATTTTCAAACCTTTTCCACCTACCCTACTCCCCTTCCCTTCCTTCCTTAACAAAGTCGAGGAAGAGGAGAAGAAATGGGTGGAGATGGCAACACGTTAAAGGCAAAACATAATACGATAACATAGATAAGAGGCCAGCGAAGAATGTAAACATCAGCTTTTAATTTTTTAGACTACCCCTCCCCACCCCTTGCCTCCATCCCTACACTGGCTGAGACGAGGAGGAAGGGCAGAACTAAACAGACAGGGAAATATATTAGAATGCTTTAAAGACAAAACATAATATGATAACAGAGATCAGAGACCAGCCAAGTCATAAAATAAACATCAGCTTATCAAACCTCTTCCAACTTCCTCTCCCTTCTCTCCATCCCCCTTTTGGCTTTGACGAGGAAGAGAACCAAGTAGGGAGGGAACTGTATTAACGACAAGACACAATACGATAAGGGAGATAAGAGGCCAGGGGAAGCCATAATATAAACATCAGCTTTTGAAGGCTTTTCCGGCTACCCCTCCTTCCATCCCTTGACTTACACGATGAGAAGAAGAATGAAGTATCAGGATAAAGAAAGATAAACGTATTAAGAACAGCGCAGAATACAGTAATAAAGGCAACGGCCCACGATAGTCAAAATATATATACATCAGCTTTTCAAACCTTTCCTGCCTTCACCTCCCTCACTCCCTATCCCTCTCTTGGCCCAGACGATGAGGAGGGCGGCTCGTCTTGCTCCTCACTCACAGTAACAACCCAGCGCCCCTTAAAGCAGCGGCCATTGTTGCCTGACAAGCCCGGCGCCATCAACCAGCGGCCGGCACAATGGCCAACTGGCAACCCTCTGCTGCTAACTCTCGCCTGGGGGAGGAAAAAAGATTTAAGTTAGGGACCCGCCATCAGGGTTGTGTGACGACGTTGTATTACCGGGGTGCAGGAAGGGAATTGCACCAGCTTAAAGAAGGGAAGGAAGGGGTCTTGAAACTATATTATTGAGCTGCCGGAGGTCAGTGCCCCGAGAGGGAAAAGGATCTAAGTTAGGGACTCGCCAACATGGGTGTGTGATGACACTGGATTACCGGAATGCAGGAAGGGAAGGGAAGGGAAGGGAACTGCACCAGGTTTACGAGGTGAAAGAAGTGGTTTAAAATTCTATTAAGCTACTGAGTTTAGGAATGTCAGGAATTACACCAAAGCGAAGAAAAAATAAAGAACTCACAGTAAATCATAGATCTGTGGATGATAGGGGAATTACAGGAGAATCAGTGCTCTCAAATCTCTATTACTGAGTCAGTGAAAAAACGACACCGATAATGAAAGGGGAATAGGGGTTTCAAAACTGTATTTATTCAGTTCGGAGAAGGACGAGTTACATTAGTGCGAAGGAAGTATATTTACTCGTACCTCAAAACTGGACTTAACTCAAAACTAGATGATCAATTTCTAAGAAGGATAAATATTTAAAGCGCTGGAAATATATTAACCTCAAAACTAGATTATTGATATGTAGGATGGTAAAAAATTTCAGCAAAGAGATGAGAAATGTTGGTCTCAAAAGTGTATAATTGAGCTGCAGGAGGACAAAAATGACATCAAGATAGGGAACGGGAATTTCAAAACAATATTTCTTAGTTGACAAGAATTTCAAGAGAGTGGAGAAAAATTAAGATTACAACAATATACTACCGGTACCGATTTCCGGGATGGACAGGAACTGCAAAAGGATAAAAGGGGGCCTCTAAAGTGTATTACCTAAATGCAGAAAGGAAATGATTTAATCAACATAAAGAAAACAGAATATTTGCCGGGTTGCAGGAAGGACAAAAACTGTAGCAAGATAGAGATAGGAAAATGAAATGTCACTGAATTCTGAAAGCGACAGGATTGGGGGTTAAGGAGGGTGAAATATGCCTCAATGGGCTGAAAGAATACTGTAGTGCTGAATTGTGCTGCAGTCGGGCACACAGTAGAGAAATTACGTAAGAGTGAATTATGTAATGGTAAGTCATGCGCTGCTTATACTCTAAAGGAAATCGTTTGCCTCCTCCACTGCTAGATTCTTGTGCTATGTATATGGGCATTCGCTGATGGCCAAGTAATAAATCCTGGAATCCACTGGAGAGGTTTCGACCAGCGTGTGAAATGAAATATATCTCCAAAAATGTGGTTATTACTTGCATAGTCTCTCATTAAACATATATTATTTCAACAAACGAAAATGCGGTCAAGTCAACAAAATAACCAATCAGTTAACCTTAGTGCCCAAAAAGTTAATATACAATGGGCAAGTAAAAAATATGGAACCTCAGGTGAAATGTATGAAATTTTTTCTCCTGACCTAAAATCCTTCCCTATAATTATATGTTTTTCTTCCAATATTCTTGCTTTCTCATGTCGATTTTCTTCAGGTTAGGATAGACTTTTCAAACTGGAGGGATTTGATATTGTCGGCTTCAACCTCATGTACTAAGTGGATATCCTGTAATTTGCCATGTAATGTGTTCCTTACGTTAATTTCCAGACGTTTTATTCGCCTTGTTTTGTTCATATTCATCGACACTGTGATGATATCATTTCTATATATTCGTACTAGCTACTGAACGTTTCTTTATTGGTAAAAATATCTTATAGTTTAGCAAGGAACAGAGGTCGTTTATAAATTTTCACTCTTCCAAGCGAAAATAAAAAAGAAGAAAGTAGTAACAGTAAAATTCAATAGTCGCGGCAATGAAGAGCCTAATGCTAAAACAGATCTAAGGGGACTGCTAAGGAGTGTGAACAAGTACAGCGTGAATTAAAAAGAAGAAAAATGCTGACCATAAAAGCAGTCTCCGATGAACTATGGTGTACAATACTCCGCTATCGTTCACCACCTACACTTATTTGAAATCTCGAATACAGTCCCACACCAAATGCTTCCCTGCGTGCGAGGTCTGTGTTATCGTCATTCATGCAGCACAGGATACGGTTGTTGTTGTTTACAGAACAAAACAAAACTTTTCCATGGGGAAACTCACCTGCCATGCTCGAGTTAAAATAGCCGTTGTACTTCACCCGAATATCTAAATATAGTGATACTGTGGTGTACTTTTTTTCGTCGTTCCTTCTTTGACTTCATCACTACGAACACATTTGTTACATATTAATCAGTGTCCTACCAGACTGTTTATTCAGTTTGTGTTTAAGGGATTAACCTGCCCTTTCATTTCGAAAATCATCTCCTAAGCCGAAATAATAAGTTGGACAAAACACCAGCAAAATCAGATCAGACGACCTTGAAGTGCGAGGTTAATATGCAAGAATATACAGTATGCACGCACACACACACACACACAATAGATACAGTGTCAGAATAAGACATTATTACGTCTTGACATCCATTCCATAGCACTTCTTGTTGACCGTCACCATATTCTAGTGTTAATCTGTTGCAACAACTCAGCAGTCACGTTGGAGAGATGGCTGTTTTAGGCCAAGTCAGATTAAAAGCAATGTAATAATCATGCACAATCGAATCGAACAGGGGGAAAGCTTAACACCGCACCTCCAGTCGCCAGTCAGTCTAATTGTGTTCCGTTAGCCGAGGATTTTTTCCCATTGGTGTCAGCAGACTGTGATTCCTTAGTCAGATCAGCTATTGGTCCCTTAAGTATAGGCCATCGATTTATTTGAATTTTTGATGGTACACTCTAAGATTAGTTTTTTTACGCTTCTATTTTTTGTAAATCATACTGAAAAGTTAAAAATTACAGTACATATATGTATATAGACAGAGAGATAGATAGGTATGGACTGAAGAAAAAGTGGCCGAAAGAAAACCAAAAAAAAAAAAAACAAATAGTGGCCGAAAGAAAACCAAAAAAAGAGAAAACTGGCCGAAAGAAAGAAAAAAAAAAGAGTAATTAAAGATCTCAGACGTAGACTGTCTAAGTGCCTTGAGTTCTCCATTCCTCATCGCTATGGATAGAAAACGGGATGGAGAGTTGTGCGGTGGCCGGGTTACAGCCGTAGGTGGCGTTAAACCTCATGCCCGAAGGGTGAAAGCGGGATCGGGGCCACACACTTCACTCGTTACCATTATGGAAAGTGTTCAGGGCCGGGTTATGGCTCGGGATTTTGCCACTTTGCCACATCTCACGCTTTCCCACTGTGTGGAAAAGGTTCAGAGAGGGATCGGGGGTTTTGACACCCTTGACCTCACTCTCGTCTTCACAATTAAACGGGTTCAGAGCCGGGTTATATCTGAGAGATCTGTCATATTGCTACAGCCCACGCTCTGCCACTGTGTGGAAATGATGCAGAGAGGGATCGGGGGTTTTGACGCCCTGGACCTCACTCTCGTCTTCACCACTGAACGGGTTCAGAGCCGGGTTATATCTGAGAGATCTGTCATATTGCTACATCCCATGCTCTGGTACTGTGTGGAAATGATGCAGAGAGGGATCGGGGGTTTTGACGCCCTAAACCTCACTCTCATTATCACAAGTGAATGGATTGAGAGCCGGGTCGTAGTCCCGGCGCCCCACCTCGAACTCAGCATTATGGAACGGGTTCAAAGCGGGGTCGTAGTAGCCTGGACAGAATGGATTCAACATGTCGTCGTATTGCCTACTTTTTGTGCTCGCCTCCCGCCGCGCCCGGTTCCTTTTCAAGATGCCAGGGAACGGATTGCATGGACAGGTGAGCAGTGCTGGGTCAGGTAAATCCAGCGGGGTGTCAGGGGGTGCGGTGGAGGGGTCGGTACTGCTGGGACGGGGGTCAAACCAGTTGAAGCACTGGTCAACCAGCCCCTTCACCCTCCTCCACATCGACCTCATGATCCTAAACGCGGAAGAGACCCCTTATTGGAACCAACCGCCGTCCTCCTCCTTCTCACCGTCCACCTCCTTCTCACCGTCCATCTCCTTCTCACAGTCCACCTCCTTCTCACAGTCCACCTTCTTATCCTCCTTCCTACCCCACCTCTCCATCACCCACGCCCACCGCTTCCGCCACTTCATTATGTTATTCTTGACCAATGTTGTGCAAGATTAAGCTTTTTTTGCCTACAAAGTTAATCTCGTAGGGAAATATCAATAAGAATAGCCTCTTGGTACGCGTCTGAGCTGCACGAAAAGATTAACTGAGATTGTGTGTGTGTGTGTGTGTGTGTGTGTGTGTATGGAGACAGAGTCTACTGCATGAATTTATTCCGATGTTTCGGTATCACACATTCATCATGGAACTGACAACACATCTAAAGACTTTAGGCTTATATTCACAATGGATGCGACCCTTCATGCTGGTGGTTCCTCCCCTTACGTCGTCCCATCCATTCACGGTGAGCCACTCTCGTCATGGTTATCCCACATCATGTTGGTTATCACTTCCCCTTTTCTGTCTCCCATCTCTTCCTCGACTAGTCCATTCTTTATTGGCTGCCTCTGCTGCTGTTTCACTCGAAGCTACAAATCCCTCGCGTTTGGTGATTGCATTTTTTAATATCATGCATTGTTTCCTCTGATTCTCCCAAGTTTTTATTAATTCTTTCGTTAATCATATTTCTTCGTTACCATTGTAGACGATGGTCGTTTTCATCGAAAGTATGTTGTATTGTTGTATTTGGTGTATCATGTATTCTTACTGATTCTCCGTGTTGTATACGTGTAGTTCGTCCTTAAGATGTCTCAACAGTATATACCTTCGGGCATTGGTTGCATGAGATCCGGTACACTGTATTAGGTTATTTTTACCCGAATTATATACCTTTCCTACCCACAACCTCCCTCACCTTCTGACCTGACGCTATCATCTCCTGGACTCTGCTGTTGTTGAAGAAGTCCTTAAAGAATTTAGTTTCTCTGGTACTAGAACAAGAGGGATAACAGTGCTGAAACTAAAGAGGCAAATGATTAATATATAATACCTAATTCTACAGAGGCTCACATCATTGAATGAGAGAGAGAAAGAGAGAGACTCTTAGTGTTTCGTAATGCTGCCAATACAGAACAAAATACAGATAAAAAGAACCAGATTTTACCTAGGAACGTATAAAAACATCCTTGCTATCTTCCCACCATCTCAAACCACATCAGTAATTGCTCGATTCCTTCATAACGTAGTGTCTCTCCAAAGCCGAATAACATCGAAGTAACAATATGGAATTACTCAATCGAACTCTTGACTTAAAAAACTTCATCTAATCCTTTCGTCATGGGAGGCTGGAAAAAGATAAATACTATCATCTGGTCGTAGAGAAAATACGATGAAAGGTAAGACTGATAACAAATAATTTTTGCATCCTGTAGCTTATCATACACAGGAAGAAGGAACCCCGTCAGCCAGACAAAATAATCCAGGTAGTAATGACAAAACAGTAATATACATCTCCACGCTCACACTTCCTCTGCATCAAGCCCTTCATTATCGATTATTTTTAACAGTTTATCATTGCTATCTCAGGACGATAAAATTTAGCTTAGGGGAGATTTTTGTTATTGAGGTACTTATAATACGACAAGTCCATTCCATATAGAGGAAAAACGTGTTAAGGTAGCAATAGGAAGTAAAATAAATCCATCTTTTCGTAAGGGGTAATGAAACTTCGGTAACTTCTCATCCTTGCACCCCATACCTCATCCACGGCAGCCAGGAAGCTACTCACTCACAGGAAAAACAACCCAGTCAGTAATGTCAGACCAGCAATATATTTTCCCTTCCCTCACTTGCTTTCTTCACGCCGAGGACGTCATTTATATCGTCATTGGTCAGGCGATAGTTCGAACCATAAGGGATATTAGATGTAAACTTCATTAAACTTTTCATTACAGGATAGATTTCATTATGCCTACATAATGGAAGTCATCAATAAGCTACTTGAAGGTATTAGTGACCTCTGTTGATACGTTGGCATGACCTTGTAATCAGTTAACCAGTCAGTCGATAATAATTCGCCATTGCGTCCTGTATCTCCTCTATACAACCTCCCGGAACCTAATCACTCAGGAGAAAACAAATCCGCGCAATAATGTCAAACACAAATTACACATCCCCTCCCCTTCCTATCCACCCTCTGAACATCGACACCGGGAAACACATCGTAAAACTCCCCAAACGACAACCAGTCACCCCGATCCATAACTTTCGACGGCGATATACGATGTCATAAGAAAATTTAACGACCTTTTATGCGCGAGCCGAAGGAAACTAGATGCTCCTGTGTGAGAGAGGGAGAGAGAGAAAGGGAGAGAGAGAAAGGGAGAGATTGTGAGAGAGTTTCCCCCTAAGAGCCAATTTTATAAAACACAGTCGGAACCCGGAGCTACACCTCTCATACGGATATTAGAACCTGATATGTGACTCGATTTCCCCAACTTGCAAAAGGCAGCGATTTCAATCCATTTTCCGAGACGTTTAATACGAAGGCGACGCTGCGTGTGTGAGGAGGAAGAGGAGGAGAGGGAGGTGTGAGAGAGGAGAAGGAGGAGGAGGAGGGGTGACAGGGATAAGGAAGAGGGGAGAAAGGGAGGAGGAGGAGGAGGAGGAGGAGGAGGAGGAGGAGGAGGAGGTGAGAGAGAGAGGAAGAAGAGGAAGAGCTGGTGAAAGACAAGAGGATGAGGAAGAACACATCACAGAGAGGTGGAGATGGAGGAAGTGCGAGGGGGGAGGAAGAGGAGGATATGAGAGGGGGAAGGAAAAGGAGGCAAGAGGTGGAGGAGGAGGAGGAGGAGGAGGAGGAAGAAGAAAGGTGTAGGTAAGGAGGAGTAGGAGGGAAAACCGTGGAGAACTGAAGAGGAAAAACGTGTAATGAAGGACGTGAATAAGAATGTCAACTGAGTAAAATTGGGAACCTGATACTTTCTGAAGTGCAATGAGAAGTTCCAGAGAAAATGCAGTGAAAATGCTAGGAAATGCTTGAAACAAAAGGGGATGAAGTATTCTGAATAACCAAGAAAAGGAGATAAGAGTCAGGTGAAAAGCAACAGACAGATTGACAGATAGATAAATAGACGAAGACAGATAGATAGAGAAACTGACTCATGACATAGATAAATAAATAAATATATACGTAAATAAATAATGTATGGAAATGTGATGAATAGGGAAAGGGTAACGAAAATTTAATGTGATGAAATTATTAAACAGAGAAACGAGAATTAAATAAAAAGCCAAAAATAAAATGTGATTAAAATACAGCGAGATGAAAAAGAGGAAATATGATGAAAAAATAATGAGAGAAATGTGATAAAAGACAGGAGAAAATGTGAAAAAAACTGAGAAAAAGGCTGAAAAAGCAGTGTAACAAGTGAGAGGAAATAATAAATAAGTGGAAAACAAAAACTCTGCTCACAATTTGGTAGAGTGAAAAGAAGTAACAGAGAAAAATCGATATACGAGAGCTCTGTCTAAATTATGTGCAAATGTAAGAAAAAATAATGGAAAATAATGAGAAAGTATGAATTCAGTTAAGACCATGAAAAGCGATTCTATTAATTCGGAAGAACAGATTAAAGGACTTATTATGTACTGCATTCCTACCTAATGTTCTGTGGTTATCTGTCATCACGCCCTTGTCTCCGCTCACGTTCTTTTTGGCAGTTTTATCCATTAGCAGAAAGAATCATAAGGAAATCATGAGGAACCGAAGCATTTGAACTACACACACACACACACACACACACACACACACAC